>SSNS01000041.1:2024340-2219033 GCA_006937985.1 Aphyosemion australe
AGGACGTTGGCCTCTCTGACCACTTCTGTATTTCTTTTGAGATGTCAGCTGCACCTGTAATCCATCACAACTCTGCTGTTCTCAAAAAAAGGTACCTAAGTGATCACACTGCATCAGTTTTTAGTGAACTAATGAATATGTCAACAAGTCTAACATCCAACTGTGCTGATTCCCTTCTAAATCATTTCAACCGCAAATCTCTAGAGATTCTTGACACCATTGCCCCAGAAAAGTCCAAGTTCATCTCTAGGAAACAAAAAGCTCCATGGAGGTTCACTAAATCTGTTACAAACCAAAAGCGAGAATGCCGCAAAGCTGAGCGTAAATGGAGGAAAAGTAGCCTGCCCGATCATTATGAGACCTACAGACTGCAGCTCCACACCTACAACTCTGAATTAAAAAAGGCGAGACAAGCCTTTTTCTCCAAAGTCATAAGTGATAATATCAACAATTCCCGTGTTCTGTTTGCCACTATTGAGAGGCTAACTAACCAACCAACACAGTTAGCCCCTGATTTCAAGTCCCAAACTAAATGTAATGAGTTTGCATCCTTTTTCGATGATAAAATACTAAACATCAGATCAGCCATTCACTCCTCCCTGTCAACCAACACACCAAGACCACCCCTACAACCACATAGCAACACTTTAGCTAGAATGCCAGTCTTTGACATGATTAATGCTAAAACACTGGAAAACATAGTTAATAGCTTAAACTCATCTACCTGTTGTCTTGATATACTGCCAACAAACTTCTTTAAAAAGGTTTTTAATTGCTTGAAAGATGATGTACTGAAAATTACTAATTACTCCTTAAAATCAGGTATTTTTCCTACTTCATTAAAAACTGCTGCTGTCAAGCCTCTTCTAAAGAAAAGCAAACTAGATCCCTTAGAGATGAATAATTATAGACCAATCTCTAGTCTCCCCTTCATTGGGAAAATTGTTGAAAAAGCAGTTATGATCCAGCTGAACAACTTCCTGGAGACAAACAACCTCCTGGATGGTTTTCAGTCAGGCTTTAGACAACACCACAGCACTGAGACAGCACTGATTAAGGTATTAAATGATATCCGTATGAATACAGATTCAGGCAAAACATCTGTTTTAGTGATGCTCGATCTCACTGCAGCTTTTGATACTGTGGATCACAACATACTAGTAGATAGACTCATAAACTGGGTGGGACTATCAGGTACAGTCCTTAGTTGGTTCCAATCATACCTTGCTGACAGGGGTTATGTTGTTTCTATTGGTGAACATAGATCAAAGCAGATCACTATGACATGTGGTGTCCCCCAAGGCTCCATTCTTGGGCCACTGCTCTTCAACCTCTACATGCTCCCCCTGGGTCAAATCATATACAACAACAACATTGCTTATCATAGTTATGCAGATGACACCCAGATCTATCTAGCTCTATCACCTAATGAACCCGGTCCCCTAGACTCACTCTGTCAGTGCCTAGAGCAAGTCAATGACTGGATGAAGTCAAGTTTCCTTCAGTTAAACAAAGACAAGACAGAAGTTATTGTCTTTGGGAGTAAAAAACCGAGGATGGAAGTTATTGCTCAACTTGGCTCTAGAGGAATAAAGACTAAGACTGAGGTTAGAAACCTTGGTGTTACAATTGACTCAGACCTGAGCTTCACTGGTCACATTAAGGCTATAACCAGATCAGCGTTTTATCATCTCCATCAATTAGCAAGACTCAGAGGTCTCATGTCGAAACAAGACCTAGAGAAACTCATTCATGCGTTCATCTCCAGCAGACTAGATTATTGCAATGGTCTCCTGACTGGTCTTCCCAAAACAGCCGTAAAACAACTGCAGCTTATTCAGAATGCTGCTGCTAGGGTCCTAACGAGAACTAAGAGAACTGAGCACATCACCCCTGTTCTAAAAACTCTGCACTGGTTGCCAGTAAACTACAGAATCGATTTTAAAGTGCTTCTACTAGTCTATAAATCACTCAATGGTATGGGGCCTAAGTACATGTTGGATCTCCTTCCAGTATATACACCTAGCAGGGCTCTCAGATCCCTAGACAGCAGTCAGCTGGTAGAACCTCGGGTCAGAACCAGACAGGGTGAAGCTGCTTTTAGTCATTATGGTGCTCATAGATGGAATCAGCTTCCTTATGACCTCAAACAGGCCCCAACTCTAGTAACTTTTAAATTAAAATTAAAAGCCTTCATGTATTCATTAGCCTATGATTGAATGTTTCTTATGCTGCTCCTTCTGCACTGTTTACTGCTAAACTTTTTTGACTATGTCTTTTATCTAATTGTCTGAATTATTTCTTTGTGTATTTTGATTAATGCTTTTGTTGCTCCTGCTCTGTAAAGCACATTGAATTGCCTCCATGTTTGAAATGTGCTATACAAATAAAGCTGCCTTGCCTTGCCTTGCCTCTTTAAAGGAATATTCTGGTCATTTATCTACTTTTGCTGATGACGTCACTCAAAGTGAGCGTCTAAAAACAGAAGAAGTCCTCTGACAGGAGCAATAACCAGATCAGTAACAAACTAGTGGCTAATTTTTTGTTTTTTAATCACTTCTTAAGTCAGATTTAATGACCAAGCTAGAGAAAATATTGTAACATGTATTTTGGTTTTGGCCACAGCTGCTGTAACTAAGAGGTTTTTTTTCATTAACTCTAATTAGTAATGATAATTTTCTTGTTCCTGCAAGCCACCATCGAGTGGCTTTTCAATTAATTTTTCAGTTTTTGCTTTATTTTCTACTCTTGGAGGAAAAAGCACGTCTAGGCAGCAGCGTTTCTACCTCCCGTGTTAGAAGGAGGACAGGCAAGATGCTACTTTGACTCACTACCTCATTTTGTACCTCCGTCATCTGCAGCTGCTACAAAATGTGGCTGCTCATTTTTAAACCGAGCAGGACAACATGATCATATAACACCGGTGTCGGCTTCTGTTCATCGACTTCCTGTTTCTTACAGGGTAGATTTAGATGGGTTTCAAGGCTCTAAATGAGTCGGCTCCAGTTCATTAAAGGAAATGTTTACATCACCAGACTTCAGAAAAAAAAATGCTGGGGTTGAAATATCAGGTGGATGTTCCAGAACCAAAGATCGTTCTTTAGAGTAGCTGCTTCCTTTATGTGGAAAAACTCAATGTAGTAGAAGAATTGAGCTTCAAATAGAGGTGCACGAATTGTGTTTTTTATTCTATACTAATTTTATACTATACTATACTATGGTTTTATACTATACTATATAGTATATACTATACTATGGTTTTATACTATACTATACTATGGTTTTATACTATACTATACTATGGTTTTATACTATACTATACTATGGTTTTATACTATTCTATACTATATTATACTATGGTTTTATACTATACTATACTATGGTTTTATACTATACTAAAGTTAAAGTTAAAGTCCCAAGTCATCATCACATAATGGTGAAATTACATCTCCGCATTTGACCCATCCCCGTGGTGGGGAGATAGTATGATATATACTATACTATACTATACTATACTATACTATACTATGGTTTTATACTATACTATACTATACTATACTACACTATACTATGGTTTTATACTATACTATATAGTATGGTATACACTATACTTTACTAAACTATACTATGCTATGGTTTTATACTATACTATACTATGGTTTTATACTATACTATACTATATTATGGTTTTATACTATGCTATACTATATTATGGTTTTATACTATACTATACTATATTATGGTTTTATACTATACTATACTATACTATGGTTTTATACTATACTATATAGTATGGTATACACTATACTATACTAAACTATACTATGCTATGGTTTTATACTATAATATACTATGGTTTTATACTATACTATACTATATTATGGTTTTATACTATACTATACTATATTATGGTTTTATACTATACTATACTATGGTTTTATACTATACCATATAGTATGGTATACACTATACTATACTATGGTTTTATACTATACTATACTATACTATACTACACTATGGTTTTATACTATACTATACTATACTATGGTTTTATACTATACTAAGACATCAGCGGTATCGTAGATGGTATGAAAGAAAGCTAAACCAGAGACGGAGGAACCGATCCAACTCACCCATCCTCGTTGATGGAAAAGATGTGATGCCTGATGTCAATGGAGTTTTGTCTCGCTCATTTTGTCAACTCCGCCTGCTGGTTACTTGTATATTGCATCGTTGGACTGCGTTGCGTTAATTTTGGGCGACACGCACAAACAACGCTTCAAATCAACACAAGTTATGCGAGGCAGCCATTCTGAATATGTGTGCGCGTTGTAAAACAGCAAGAAGACTCCAGGCCAAATCCAAGTCACCCCCCCCACCCCCCGTTATACGAGCTCCTCACCACATAGTAGCCAATCAGGGGATGAGTGGGCGTGGCCAGAAACAGCCTATTTTAGTTAAAGTCTCAGAGCCCTGAAACGGCTCATTCTGGAAGGTCCTGAAAATGTCAGAATAAAGGCGGTGAGATCACTTAATGGACTGATTTTTCAGATATTGGTAAAAAAAAGGCCAATATCCAGCATCCCTTAAAAAAATCCTTACACTGCTTTTAAACGTTGATTCAGTATCACAACACGAAATATCTCGATATTTCAGTGTATCGATATTTGCTTATCCCTACTCACAAACGTTACAAAATTCCACTGTTAAAACTACAAGCAGCAGTTTTCAAAGGTTAGCTTTGACCAACATGGACGTGAACGTCTGAAACACACAGATTTGAGGCTGCTTGTTGTAATTGATTCAGGTCGGACAAATAATCAGTAGCAAAGCATACATCACATCTCTCATGGACCATTTTCCACAGCTGACATTTTAACCTGCAAACAGCCCAGCGGCTCCCAGGACGCCTCAGCGAGCCACCGAGCAGAAAAGAGGGACCTTCCTTTGATGGAATGCAGCTGTCATTACACACTTGGGTTTTTCCTGCTGTGACACGTCCAAGAGTCTGTTCAAAGAAAGGATTATTCGACCTATGACCTCTACTTCACCTTGTTGTTTTCATACTGCTTATATATTTGAAAAGTGACACGCACGTGTCACTTTTTGCAGAAAGTCTAAGATGCCCTTTTCATATTATTTGTCCTGCTTTTTATAGTTTCTATCATTCCTCTTTTCCATATTGAGGCAATATGCCCCAAATGTTTACATATCTGCACGTTTCCTCTTTGTAGCGAGAAGATGGCATCAGCTTAACCGTTTGTTAGATTAAATCCAGAATGCTGACATTTTTGTCTGTTACAACATGATTGGTGGGTGCAGTAAATAACATGTTCTGTTGCACGTCGAGTCACACGGAGCAAGTGAACACAGCGTACCTACTTACATCCTGGAGTGTGTTTCTGCAAGGCAAGTAAAAAAAAGAACTCTGAAAGTAATCTACTTACTGCAGCGTGGTGTGTTCACCTGAACAACAGACCACATCCATCTTTGCAACAGCTTTTTTAACTTTACAAATGTAGTCGACTCGCTTCTTTAGAGCTGTTTAACGTGAAGCTTTTTAGTTTCACTTTTAGGGAGAGAAAATGCTCTCACAGTATGCGTTTTAAAGCCATACAATGCAACTTTTTCGTATGTTTAAATCATGTTCTTGAGCCAGTTTGTGCTAAAATGACCCTTTAAAGGTTTAATGAAATGTCACTCAGATCCCCACCGCCCTCTGTGGACAGAATATCGCATTTGCAACTTCAGAGTGGCGGTCTAGTCTGTTGGACATGGAAAAAATGAAGATTTAGTGATGAACCGCTCCTGTAGACACTAATGAAGGCTGAGGAGACGTTTCAGCAGTTAGATTAAGGTGTTAAAAAGACAAACGCACAGCGAGGAGACAAGTTTCACTTTTGTTTTTACTAACTAGACACTAGGGGGTGCTAAAAGCAAGCCAAAAACTGCCAAGTGTGCCTTTAAAGCAGCAATCCAGAGTTTTCCTCTTTCAGGAATTATGTATGATTTTTCAGAAATCCATAAAAGTGATTGTCTCATCATGTAGTGCAGGGGTGCCCAATCCTGGTCCTGGAGGGCCGGTATCCAGCACATTTTAGTGGTGTCTCTGCTCCAACATGCTTGATTCAGTGCTTGAATCACCTGTGCAGCAGCTCATCAGGCTCTGCAGAAGCCTGTTAATCACCTGCTGATTGAAATCAGGTGTGTTGAAGCAGGGTTAAAACTAAAACCTGCTGGATACCGGCCCTCCAGGACCAGGATTGGGCACCCCTGATGTAGTGTGATATAATGTAAGCAATACGTCTTTTTTTTTTTTTCTAAGCCCACCCCCTGCCCCGTAAAATCCGTGCAATAGGAAACTGACCGCCGACCAGAACTAACCAATAGCGTTAGACTACCGCTTACATGCTTCAGAGTTAAGGAAGTACCTCGGCTGATGCAGCATTGATGAACTTTTCACGGACAAGTAAGTCTTTAAAATATAAATATATGAAAACACAACATGACATGAGAATAATAATTGTAAAACAACGTGTTTTAGCTCTGTTTGTCGGCTACATTCATAAACAAGAAACGTGCAGTCGCAATCTTAAATTTCTGAGTAGACCTGACTATTGGTGTGATACGCTTGTCAGCCACTAGATGGTGCCATCAGATAAAAGAAATACTCCGGAGAGCTACTTTAAGCTACAGAATAACAGAAACAAACATTAGCTACGTTTACATGCACCAAATTTCCCCTACCCGATTCAAATCTTGGTTGATCGGAAATCCCAAATCTCTGTTTACATGGACACTAGCTGAAATGATCCGATCATGCCGTGAGTAAACATGCACCAAGCATTAAATCAGATTAAATAGGTTGAGCATGCGCAGAGTTGTCTTTCCCGGAAAAAACATAGTAAACAAACACCATCTTATCCGCACGTCTTTTGCCATTTTGAGTTTTTGCCTTGTAATACGCCGCTTTCAAACTTTTCCCGCGGTTTTTGATTTACTTCGGTGAATTCCCGCTTCCTGCATCTTTAGATGCACTTGAGTGTATAACTCGGTATTTTTAGCCTTTTGGACATCGAGATGTTCAATAATATTGAGCTTCCGTAGTATTTCCAGTAAAAAAATAGTGTTGGAAACAGACCACTTCTGTTGACCTCTAAAAAGCATGAGAAATGTTCTTTAGGCTTTCATCTGTCCCAGGAGCCCTGATACAGGCCATTCTAAACCCCCTAAACCAGCCTTGCTTGCTGATTGGTTGGTTTCCCCAGAAGGCCTCAGACACTGGAAACATGCAGGGTTGAGGAGGAAGACGTGTTAAGGAAGGTTTTCTCAGATCAGAAGTTTTTCTCTCGCCTTTTCAACTTTCTAATTTACATAAAATGTAGGTCACACACGACTTTGACTTTTTGGTATTTGACCACCCAAGCTGTCTTTATTCAACAACAAGGAAAATGTTGGTTTACATTCTAGGTCCTCTTTAACACTGCCACCTTAACGGAGCCTGGGCTCACATTGGACAAGGTGGAAATCGATCTCTTGTTTCAGGAGTTTTAAAGTCTGTGATGAACATGGAAGCTGCATGTTCTGGGGTACAGAGATGACTAGTTTGGCCTACGTCAGTTCTGAGGTTAATGAGTTTCTGTTTACTGATATTAATGAAATGAATCCCTAACGTGCTTTACTCATAATTAAATTCAGTTATATTGAAGAATTTTCCAGGATCTAAATGTAGTTTTTGAGGTGAATTTGTCCAACTTTAAATTTTTAATGAACTGTTTCTTGTTTTTAGACAAAGTGCATCTTGTTGCCAAAGGTTTATGTAAAATTACATCATTGTAGTTCCACTGAAACCTTGTTTATTTGAAGACTTTTGCAGCTTTGTTTGTTTGAAAGAGATGCTTTTAGACAACGGGGTGTAGTATTGAGAATTCATCACACACATTGCATTTATGTCAATTTAATCCAAACGAGTGTTTTTGTTGCTCTTTGTTCGAGTTTCACTCTCTTGAGTGATGCTAAATGTTGCTCTGAGTGAGTCAATAACGCTGCTGGGAGCCAGCGTTACGTTTTGTGATCGAGACGAGCAAGGATTTCACTCAGCTTTTATCTTTTCTGTCCTTTGTGATTTTAGGCAGACAGGTGTAATTGATTGAGACCTCTGTGCGCCAGACAGCGACCGCGTGCACAAAGCTTGAAAAATTTGATCCTCGACAATGCAGCGATAGACTGTCCAGCGCAACGGTCCACAACGTTTACCTTCCAAAGAGCCTTTTTCTCCTTAGTTCATCTAAATCAAAGAGCTGCAACTGTTACAGGACATTTTGATCAAAGACAATGCATCATTTTTGAGAAATATCTATAGAGGAGGATTAGGGCAACTGTAAAAAGTTTTGTTTCTCTCAGAATTCTGAGACTAAACACAGAAATTTGAAATGAAAACCATACTATGTAGATTTTCATATTTTTAAATCATTTTCTTGAGCCAGTATGTGCTAAAATGATCATTTACAGGGTTAATTAAATGTCACTCAGACCCCCACCGCCCCAGAATACCACACTTGCAACTTCAGAGTGGCGGTCCGGTCCCTGTTGGACTGAGGTCCAGGTATCTCCCAAAATGAGGATATTTTTCTACAATTCAGCCTGTCATCCACACAAAAACGCAGATTTATGCAACAAAAACTCCGGCCAAAATGAAGATTTGCGTTTTCTCCGTTTTCAGCGTTTCTGCGTGGACAGAAATAACCGGAGTTTTAGGTTTCACAACGTCACTGTCTGCGACAAAAATGCTGATGGCCCGCATGCGACCTGTGTTTACGCTACAACATGGATGCCCTCAGAGCTGTGCTCGCGTTATCAATCGTCCAAGCGCTTTTTGACGCTTGTTGACTTTATACTCCAAAACTACATTTAAGAGCAATTCTACCTCCTTATTGGTCCACACAAGCGAGCTAGGTGCCATGTGTCATGTTTTGTTGAAGTTGAGCAGGAAGACTAAATGGATAGGATTTGGGGAACTACTGCCACCTACAGGTCTGGCATGCCTATGAATTTGCTTAACAACGCACTTATGTGGTTACGTGTGGATGGAGTTTTTTCTAAAAACGAGGTGGTGTGGTGGTATTTTTTGGAAGTGGTTTACTGAGAAACTCCTCTTTACTTGTTCTTTTTGGAATATAATCAGTCACTCTGAGTTTAACATGCAGCCTGAACATGAAAATAATATTCCACCCCTATTTCCTGTATTAGCCGCCGAGACGGTGAAGCACTCAGGTCAGAAAAAGCCACTCAGATCTACGTCACAGTAAATTAGTATTCATGGACTCGCCAAAAGACGTTTGGACGAAGAAAACGGCGCTCTCTCGTTTTCTCTGGCAATGCGCGTTACGGTATCAGGATGGACGTGGCCCAGGGATGATAGTCGACAGGAAGGGCGAGAGTTCTGTGACTGTGTTTGTTTAAAAGCTAGCTTGTTTTGCAGATTTGCCGTTGCAGCTTTAAACTTGGCTCACGACGGGGAAGGCTGTTGTTGGTGTAGCATCCAGGAGAGAGCAGAGCGCATCTCGGCTAGTAGAAGCTAACTGTTAGCATTAGCAACTCCACAACAAAGGAGAACGCATTCAGGCTTATGTTATTTGTGGAGATAAAACGTTTTTACCCAACAAAGAAGAGCAAACAGAAGCAGCGGGAGAGTCGCATTGCTGTTAGCAAATCAGAGGCGAGAAGTTTGCATATCATGAATATTAATGATTTTCTGCACCCTAACCCTCTGACTGACAGAAATCGACTCACAGGGCATGTCACTTGTATATTTGCACCTTGGTAATGTGAGGCTACTCACTTACGTGGCAATAAAAAATGATAATATATTAGCGAGCATCACTTTGGTGACATACAAACTATCAGTTGCCTTTTTAAATTTGAATTTTATCATCTTAAGCCCCGGTCATCCTGCTGTATCTTCTTCCTAATAGTGGTTATTTTGTTCACTGGGAAAGAAAATGTCACACAAGACATCCAGGCGGTGGGTCTCAGCCCATTCCAGCCAGTTAACACCTCAGTCAGACTTAAAGGTCACCTCGCTAACAAATCCTCTAATACATATTCATCCCTGCTCCTCTTTGAGACTTTTCTGAGCAAAAGCTTAAGCGTTTCCTTTATCCTTCCATTTTTCTCCTTTAACAAGAACGAAACCAGCCACTAGTTCACATCCTCCTCTCATCTCAGAGCCGCAGCCAGCCAACTCCTCCAAGTAGGCTGAGATGGCCCCCTCAGAGGATCACAAAATGTCTATTTGGCCTTCAGGATGTGTGAAGCAGAGCTGAAAGTGGGCTGCTGAGCTCTACTCTTACTCCTCATTCTGCCCTCAACACTATTTTGGAATCGGCAAACTATCCCCTAATTAGCCAGTAATGTAATATAGATGAACTTCTAATGGATTTGTAGAAATACCTACAAGTGTACGTGGCTGCTCATTGGTTTGTGTGCAGATTTAAAGTGAATCAAGCCCCGTCAGCCATGCATGCGCCGTTCTCTCTACATCTGCATGCGTGCATCAAGCGCGTCATCGTGTCTGCACGCATGTGGTCCCAAGCTGTTGCGTATCACCATCAGCAGTAGTATCTGCTGCAGCCCTGCTCATTAAAAGCACCCTACACTCAAACCACAGGCAAGAACAGAGCAATAATGGATAATCTCATGAAAAATGTAGGGGAGCAGCAGTCTTATCTCTCGGGCCCTGTGCTGGGGTGGTTTGTGTGCTGCTCTAGCCCTTTGATGTACTTCATTGATCTCCCCTTGCTGACATGTTCTCCCAGGCCCATGGCTGCACCAGCTGGAGGGGTGATTAGCCTTATTAGTGTAATGGAGGGGAGTAAAGGGTTTTAAAGGTGGAAAGGAAGTAAGAAAGTATGGAAAAGGAGGAGGGAGGAGGGATATTTGGCCGTTGCAGATGATGATCAAGCACGTAAGACACTCTGCTTGTAATCAGGGAGTGTGCAGGAGGAGGCCAGCTGCAGCGGGGCAAACAGCTATGTGATGGGGTTGGGTTAAAGTGCAGCACTGCAGTCTTTGTTGTACTGCATGCCTCACTGGTGTGATTTATGGTATGCCTCGGAGGATGGAAGCTACTGTAGAATGCAAAGTTAGTGTTGATTTTCATAGAGAAGACCTGGACACATTTGGTTTCAGATCTATGACGAACGCCGGGGCGGTGTCGGTTCTCGCTTCGCTCCCAGACGGTCTTTTAGAGAGCAGAGCGCACATCTTATAATGCGAGGAGATAAAGTCAGCAGCAGGAAGCCTGATGTCTGACAGCAGATCCACGGTGACGTCAGCACCACTGGCAGAGTTCAGACCACTTAGGCATGTAAAGATGAATAAATATAATATGCTAATAGAGTTCCTCGACTAAAAGTAGCAGAGACGCCATTAACAGCTGCTTTAATGACATCAGCTCAATGTGAGCTTTCCCTCTCAAGCAAGAGCGAGATTAGAATCAAACCGTGTCCTCCGGCCTGCGACAAGGCTGAGCACTCCTTATTTATGACAACCCCATCATTTACTGCTGAATAATTTACTGCTGTCTATTCTATGGCCAAACAGCTACTTGTAAACCACATTAAGAACGGACAGCTGCAGTCCAGCAAAGTGATCGCCAGCACTCATCGTAGAAGGTCGTAAGTTCGATCCCCGGCCGCTCCGCTAGTCAGTCCAGAACATTTATGTGTGACTAAGCGGGAAAAACGGAGCAGCGTGTTGAGAGTGTAGAATAAGTGTTGCTGTGGATGAACGGATAAATGAATGAGTGAGAGATGCACAAGGTTAAGAGTGGACCATTTACCTTTTAAATCTGGTATTAAACCAATAATGCCTGATCTCCGTCAGCTCAGTTGCAGAGTGGTGCACACGCATCGACGAAGACGTTTTCCCTTTGGACTTCTCCGTCATCTGGGGAGTAATCCCTCGCCGGGACAACAGAGGGTGTAGCGCTTTTCTGGGGGTATCCTGCCACCATTGCAGTTGCGTCTCTGGTGCACGGCGGTGTGTTTACTATCGTATTGATTAGGGATGTATGAAAATATCGATATGGCAATATATCGTGATATTTTTCTTGTGATATTATATCGATATTCAAAAGCTGTGTATCACATTTTTGGAAGAATTTACATGCAAACGTTTGTGTATTTTCTTTTCTTTTGGTGCAATTCAAACGCCGACCGCTAGTTGGCAGCAGTGTGCAGTGGGTTTTGTTTCCACCACTGAAATGTAAATCCCTCTATTATGGTTCAGATACCTCATGATAAACATGTTCTGTATCAGTTTGGACTGTTTATTGAATTTTCCTACAATAAATTTTGTCTAAAAAAATCGCTAATATCGTCTGGCTGAATATATCGCGATACATCGTATCGTCTCCCCTGTATCGTGAAACGTATCGTATCGCCAGAATCTTACCAATACACATCCCTAGTATATTAATATCTGACAGACAAAGTGTCCCTTGCTTCTTTCACCGACATCTCTTTCCTCTGCCCTCCATCCATCCATCTTCTTGCACTTATCCAGGATTGGGTTGCTTCCATACTGGATGAAAGAGTTCCTCACCTTATCTCTAAGGCTGAGCCTGGCCACCCTACAGAGGAAGCTCATTTCAGCTGCTTGTATCCGGGATCTTGTCCTTCTGGTCACCATCTTGGGACATAAAAAACAGATCAGCGTTTCTTTTTCTGCTTACAGCTCAGCTTCTTCATAACCACAGCCTTGAGCTGCACCCTCATTCCTGAATGCAAAGCTTTGATTTCTTTGACCATCTACCATCATCCACAAACAAGACACCAGGGTATGAAAGGCCCCACCAGGAGGCCCTGTTTTTTATTCTACAGAATATTTTGGCATCTGTTTAGGTCTTGATTTATATGTGTGCTGTGTCCTATTAACCAACATAGAGGTACTGTAAAAATAAAGGTATGGGGGGGGGGGCACGTCGCTTCGAGCACTTACCTCACACTATCCAGCTAATTCAGCGTCACGGTTCAGCTTAACGTGGACCGGGGACTTTTCTCCGAACATCTGAGTCACTGCAGCATTGCAGGAAAAAGAAAATTCAGTTTAGGATCTGGGATTAAATTGTTCCAAGGACTTGTTTTATTGATTTTAAGTTTTCTCACACATATTCTGAATGTAGAAAGTGGAGCAAAACTCTTTAAATCAATACAAATATAACTCACAAAAAAGACGTGAATACTTTCTCCAAACTCGGTGATTGACTAGAGGCCGAATACCAGAGAATAAAATGCATGAATGTATCAAAACTGTCCTGAGTTTGAGCTAGTATCATACCTTCACATCAAAGCTGTGGTCCATAGCATGACATCATGAATGACAGGAGGACGAGATTTTAACATGTTAACCGCTTTAGCTCCGCCTCTCCCCTTCTGGAAGGAGCTGAAAGCCACGCCTCATACCGCTTACACAAATAGCCTTGTAGAGCTAACAGATAGTAATGTTTTTGATATGTTCCTGCTCAGACACACCTGATTCTAACTGCTGAATTATCTCCTCAGCCTTCAACTCGTTTAATCAAATCATCTAAAACTGGTAGGAATCCAGCACTCACAATGCTAGCACACGCTTGCTAACACTACAACAGGCTAAAACAATAGTCAGATGTGGCGTAAGGGCGAACGCTACGCTAATCACTTAGCTCTAATACACAAAAGATACACACACACACACACACACACACACACACACACACACACACACACACACACACACACACACACACACACACACACACACACACACACACACAATTTAACAGTTAGCTTGAAGTGTGCAGACTGGCATTAATTCAATGCAGGTCGAATTGGCGTTGAAGCTAGCTTGGTGTGCTAAGCTGACTGTGGCGTCTGTGTCACCCCGCAGTGCATGCTGGGAACTGGGGCACCTTCTCTTTGATTGACAGCTCCCTCTTGTGGCCATACTTCTAGGTTTGTGTAAATTATACATTTAGCTGTGGCTAAAGGCAGGATTAGCACCAACAAGTCTGCTGCTGCACAGAGTGGCAGCAGACAGCAGGATCTGGTCTTATTTCCTGATATGTGGACATTTCTCCTCTGATTGGCTAACAGCAACACGACTCTACCACTGACTCTGTTTGCTCTGCAACGTTGATGTTTTATCTCCACAAATAACACACGCCTGGAGGAGTTCTGCTGTGTGGTGGAGTTGCTAATGCTAACGGTTAGCTTCTACTAGCCGAGACGTTCTCTGCTGTTTCCTGGACGCTAAACCAACAACAGCCTTCCCCGTCGTGAGTCAAGATGGGCGAGTCCATGAATGTTCAGTGACAGTGTGACGTAGATCTGTCAGGATTTTCTAATCCTAGAGTTTCACCGTCTCTTTTCTATCAGATAATTCATGTTCAGCCTGCATGTAAAACTCAGGAGTGACAGATTATAATCAGAAATAATCATTTAAAATAGTTTAAAATGTTTAACAACGTACCCCAGCTTTACGTTATTCTGTCATGCAAACGTCTAGTGCATAAAACTCATTTTTCGTCTACCTGATAGATGTTTTTAAATAAAATTCTGAGTTTTGATTCATCCTCATGAAGCTGTAGTCTGAGTTAGATGTTACATTATAAAACACAAACGCTGCTCTCGTTTTCTCGATTTAACTCCAACTGTTTTTTGAGTTTGAACGTCTTTTAGGGGTCGCTGATGGGCTGTTTTGATTACATAAATAGTTGTTTTTTATGCCCCTAAATTTCATGCATATCATATTACAACCACTTATCATCCCACTCCATCTTCAAACTGTGCTCAGAATGCCTTCTTCTGCACATCTGTGTGTTTCCACGTCTCCTTCTGTTTTACAACCACACATTCACAGATGATGATGACAGTGTGAGAATAAACAAGTCTTCTCCTCTCTGTTGTTTTCGCTCTCGTCTCTGTTTCCAGTCCACCCCCTCTAAACACACACATCCATCCGCCCAGGCTTCATCACCAGTAGACTGTGAAGAGATGTGTTTTTTTCCATAATGAACACAGTAAACACTAACAAGATGACAATCTGTCTCTTCTGGGGGACCTTTACCTCCTCCATCAGACTGTCAGCCCCTTGTTGTATCACACTTTAATAATCTCAGGTCAATCGCTTTGACCGCAGCACCCATAGTGGCTGCAGGATTGTTTGCTATCATTTTAATGGATCGCCCCTCTTGGTAAACTTTAATTATATCCTTCTTCTCGCTGAATGTTCCTTCGTTCACATGGATAAATAATGAGATAAGCAGGATGCTTCAATAAAAATATGTTTTCTTCCCATTTTTCCTTTTGAAATCTGCATCTGACCAACAGCACAGGGATTAAATATTTGACAAGCCATGACATCTTGTTTCCTCTCTGGCGGCTGTTTTTTTTAGCAGCCATAGGCTCATGCTGTGACACTGTGACACGCTGCATCACAGCCCAGTAGCAGGCTGTGATTTACACTTTCTCATGAAGGCACAAACATGCAAGGGGGCAACTCTGTACACAAGATTAGCATAAACACTCGTGGTGAGGGGAGAATGCACAGCCGAACGCGGACAATGACCACTTGAATCTGCATGTGTCCTTCCGAGCCTCCTGACTTCAGGCAAATATCAAGCATCTTAACAACATCGAAGCTACACAAGGAGAAAAATCTGTGATCTCTTGGTGTAACTTCACCTTGTCGTGTCCTATTTAAGTCCTCTTCTTAAAAAAGACGCTTCATTCCAAGGGAAAAAAGTCTAGATATGGGTTTTTCTGTTGCCGATACGTAGAGGTCACTGTCGGCCTATGGAAGATATGTGCTGCGGATTTTTTGGGGCCGATATCAGACATTTGTCTCCGTATATGCATTCTAAAACGTCACCAATAACGACAGTGGATGCACATTTCTGAACCTGTATCTGAGTTTGACCAACTGTTGAATCTTAAAGCAGAAATCTGGAGTTTTTCTCAGAGGGCACCATCTAGAGGTGGAAAAATGTATTGCACCTTAAGCCTCTCTCTCTAATCCAAATTGGGTTCAAATGAAGGCAGCTGGACTTCTTTGGTTTCTTGAAGACGTTCCGCTTCTCATCCGAGGAGCTTTGTCAATTCTGACTGGAATATGAGAGGGCCAAGCTTATAAACTGTAGCTGTCTATTGTTGCTTAACGAGCAGAAACTACCTATGAATACCCCTCCTGATGAGTCGTTAGCCTCTATTGAGGGCAAGAGGGTGTGAACTAGACTGAAACTGTTTTGGAATTAGGTTCAGAGCTGCATTATAGGTGCTGGAAAGTTGAAACCTGAGCCGCCCTCCTCTATTTAATGAAGGTGACTGAAAACCTTCACCACCATATTGCCTCTCTCTCTACTTCTGTGATTACAAATGTGCACCTTTAGCTGACCAATATGTACAGTATACATTTAAATAAATTCTGCAGCAGCACCAGGCTGCCCGCAGATGTGCCTGACTTTAAATTCGCTCTACTATAAATGTATATCGCCCAATACTGATACATAAAAAAGGTTAAGTATTGGCTGACCGTCATAAGTCTATCCCTCTCTGACTGTTGTTTTCATCACCGTAGAGCAGCAAAGTTTAAATGCCAATAATCTTTTTTATTTATAAGCCTAGCAAGAACACAATGAGAGGATCTGAATATTTTATTTTAGCACTTTTATTTCACTGCTCTTTTCTTTTTTTTCTAAAGGGGATGTTTATAACGCCTTAATGCTGCACCATCAGCAGTACGTCAGCTGTTAAAAGACAGAGGTCTGGTGCATGAGACGCACTGTCTAATGAATCCTGAAGCCATTTACATGCTGTCGAGTAGTGAACAGAGCGGGTGGAGGAAAAAGAGCTCTCAAGTGTCTCCGAGGAAATTTACTGTTAGGGCGTCGAAGACAAACCCAGAAGGGACGGCGTGTCTTCGTAGTGGCAACCCATCACTCCTCTCCCATCCAATCGTAGGGTTTATATTCTCTTATATTTAGGAGTTTGCAGCGGCGTGTGATCATGAGTAAACATGGCTGAAGATGTGGAGAGGAGTGAAGCGTCTGTGTTGTGGCGATATGCTCTCATATTGTATTCTGCCTGAGTGAACGGCTGTCATCCAAGGCAGATCAGGAAGACTAATTCAGAAGGCTTATGCATGCTTAACAGCACTCTGCTTGGTTTTAGGAGTTTATTTACAGTCTGTATTTGTGTGCGTAATGCTCCTCGTTCTCTTTCTCTGTCTTTCTCCCGCGTCAACCCTCAGACCACACACTCAAACACGCTGTCTCGTAATCATTTCATATTAGTTCCAGAGCATTTATTTTCATAAGAATGAAGCAAAAAAGGAGCAATTACGTTTCATTCATTGTGAAAATAGATGGTGAAGTTAAGTGTCCAGCTCAAGGGCACTTGTGTAAAACCGTCCGCCGTGGGAATGAAAATAGCTCCTCGGTGGCCGCGACGCCGCCAAACTCAAAGTATCTTAAAAACTCGTGAAATAAATTCTGTGAACAGCATATTGGGTCGTTTTCAGCTCTTTCTGCGTTATTAGCGCAGCGCGCTGCCCTCTCAACGCCGCAGATCAACAAGTCAACAAATCAGGATGCAGATCACGAATTCTCTCCGTCTCATCTGCAGCATCAGAGCAGAGCGCGCTCTGAGCTTAAGAGAAGCAATGTTGACATCGTGTTCACCTTCATCCGACTCTTCAGCGTTCATCAGTGGATAACGGCTAATTGGGCTGTGTCGCTTTAATTTTACAGTGACGTCGGCTTACGTTTTTTTTCTGAATGAGCTTCAGATCCTGGAATCCCTCAATAAAATGTAGAAAATTGAATTCCACTTTGGATTTTTACATCAGAGGAGGGGAATGTGTTCTTGAATTAATCAACCTAAAATTTGATGTCAGATCTGCTCCTTAACCTCATACTTTAGCCTTGTGAGGATATTTCAGTGAGTCTGATGTATGCTAAACATGTGATTTCCTAAGTGACGCTACGCTGAGGAGCCTTAAATGAGCATGCATGACATGCAGCAGCACCCTGGGGATAATCAGTCCCTTAATTGTAACGTGGGACAGCTGTGCCGGCATGCTAGAACCAGAGTGGTGTTGATTACACAATACGCTGCATGCAATCTCGTGACACAAAAAGGGTTATCCAAGTGTATTAGAATTAATCATAACCAGTATTATGAATCTGCTTTAGGTATCTGGATCCCCAACAAACTTGAACGTAATCCTGATTTTGTTGCACTCTCTCCACCATGACCTCTACCGACGTTCGGATTCTTTTCGTGCGGTGATGTCCTACACTTGTCATTTCCCTGGAAATTGAAATGCGTGGCACTAAAGCCCTGCTGGATGGATAGAAACAGAAGGCGGCAGATAGTGAAGAAGAGGTTCTGGCCGGAGATTGCCCTGGCTTTGGAGGACGGCGATTTGGCAACATCAGCTGCCTCCCTGATCCCTTCTCTGTAATTCTGACTTCCTATGACAGAGAGTGCCCAGCCTCACTCTCTGAACCATTATGCATGGATGAGCTTTATTGCATTATGTTTTTTTAGCCTAACACACTTAGCAAGCTTGTAGCATGCACAAGCCCTCTCCACCAACTTGGTGAATAATTCAAGGCCAGGGCATTAGGCTTGGAAGAGAGGAGCTTAATCAAGGCTACAGCTTTCAGTGCGGTTAAGCGCCGCCTCATTGGCAGTTGTAACCTCAAGCTTGGCACCGCGTAGATCTTAAATAGGAAGCCGAATTATCGGGCCAGGGGAAGATTTCGAGGAGCTTTGTGAAGTTCTTGAGATTGCAATTAAATTCTGAAATCACGCATCTATAGAAAAACCTTCGTAGGATTTATTGTGGAGGTTATCAGGACATCCTGTTCTGCGTGGGTGAGGTGCAAACAAACACACCTATAATCAGACTTATTCAGGTTTGTTTATTTAAAAATGGATTCTATAAAAAAATTCTTTGATTTTCATGATTCCTGCCTGATTAAAAAACATGTTTATCCATTTTTATTGTCCTGAATTAAAGGGGACCTAGAATGTAAACAAACATGTTCCTTGTTGTTGTTGTTAAGACAGCTTGGGTGGTCAAAATACCAAAAAGTCAAAGCCGTGTGTGACCTACTTTTTATGTAAATTAGAAAGTTGAAAAAGGCGAGAGAAAACCTCCTGTTCTGAGAAAACCTTCCTTAACACGTCACTAGGGGGAGCCACGCCTCCTCAAACCTTCATGTGTCTGAGGCCTTCTGGGGAAACCAACCAATCAGCATGTCCTGGCCGAGTGGGAGGGGTCAACAGCTCTTTTCACTGAAGGCCTGAGTAAGGGGGTTTAGAATGGCCTGTATCAGGGCTCCTGGGACAGATGAAAGCCAGAAAAATGTTCTTATGCTTTTTGGAGGCTCAAAGCTCTGTTTTAGATTGTTGATTAATTGCATTCTAGGACACCTTTAAGGTTGGAAATCAGGAGATGCAGACATATATCCAGGGGCGCCCCCAGACGTTCATGCGGGGGCAATTGAAAATTATGGGGTGGCACACAGTGTTAATTTCATTGACGAAATATTTTCTTTTTTTTTTTCGTGACAAATTTTGGCAAACTAAAATGAAAACAAATATATATACGTCTCTAAAGACTAAATTATGACGAAAATTGATCGATTGATCGACAAAAGAAAGACAACAAAAATTGACAATAAGGAAAAATCAGAAAACGGAAAAGTTGGGTGAATGGGAAAAAAAGGACCAATCAGCAAATGGAAAAGGCGGGACTAGACGAGAAGAGAACCAATCAGACTCTGGATCCGGCCGCTGTTTGAACAAGCTACCGGTAACCACGGACATCATATTGATGAGGAGAAAAAGTCCACGACTAGGAGGAAAAGCATTAAATGTGATGATATGAAAAGTATTTGCTTGGTGAGCGCACATCCGGTTTCCCCTGGTTAGGAAAGTGGTGGTAGCAGCGAGCGGGAGACGTCTGTAAATTACTGCTGCAGCCGAACCGAACACACAGGAAAAACATTCAGGCAGCCCACAGGGAAAACTCTAATAAATACACCTGAAAACAATTCTTACATTTGGTTTAAATCCTCACATTAGTAACACCTGTTAGTGTTTTGATGGTATGATGTCATCTCCTGTTGTTTACAAATATTACTGCACATTATACAGATTTGTTTACTTTATTAATACTGAGAGACACAATTTCAAACTTTCAGTGTTCATTTTGGTATTTTCCATCAATTATTGTAATTAAAACAATTATAAATATAAAGTTTTATTGATCCAAAATGTAAAAGGTGAATTTTTCATATTTCTTTACAGTTTCAAGTAGGTGTAGGTAACATCAGAAGAAAAATACATATATTTTAGTCGACTAAAATAAGACTGAAATTAAAAAGAATTTTGGTCAAAAGACTAAAACTAAATCAAAAATTGTCACCACTGCACATATCCAGTGTGTTGTGTCATCCATGTGCAACCTGTAACTTTGCATGTGTCTATAACTCATCTATGGGTTCATTACATTAAAACTTATACAACCATAAAAATCCACTATTTTCTGGTGCTGAGTCACTCTGCAGAAAACTGTAAAGGAGTAAGAGATGAATATGTTTTTACTAAAATACATTATTTAAAGTCCTGTTCTGGTTTCTGGACTATTTCACGTCTTTATCATTAATCTGTTCCTCTGTGGTCTCACGAACAGCACAGGTGAAGGTGAAGAATCTCACCTTTAATAAAACCTCTCATACAGGTCATCACCATTCTCCATAGGACCTTCTTTCTGTGAAGACACATTTTCTTTACACAAAACTATCATGCAACTTTCCTTTCACTCTCCCCGTTTAGTTTCTTTTCATCCCTTCATCCTCTGCGTTTTTTGCATCATCTCCCCGTCTCCTTCTCTGCATCAGCTTCCCGCCTCTGTCTCTCCTGCTTTCTCTCTTTCCCCCCTGTAAAACGCATCCAAGCTTCCCTTGAGGGCTAATCCTGTTGGAAACGTTTCAGGGAAAGCGGATTATCTGTCGGAGCAGCATGATTTTTGGAGAAAGTTCACTCACACTTGATTAAATTAATCATTGTCCTCCAAAACCCCTTATGGTCTTTCCTTGTGGATATTGTTGGAGATAAATAACTGCCCTCAAACAGCATAATTCAGCTCTAATTGATTTAGCGTGGCACACTTTCTCTTTACAATGGAAGGGGGTGGGTTGTGAGGTTGGTTCGCCGCTGGTCAACCACGAAGAGTGGGTGGCGGAGCTGTCCAGGGACTACTGGTGACGCTTTTGTGAGAAAGGAGGAAAATCTGGCTATTTTCAGCTTGTCGCAACGTTTCTGACAGCTTGCTTTAGCCCCAATTTATTATTCACCACGGCTTGTAGGTGGTCACATTTCCTTTTGTTAAAGCCAGACAGAGACTAATGTCTGATTTGGTCAGCGCTTTCATAATTTATATAGAGGTGTCAGCATGCGTCATGTTTCCATGGCGGAGATTTGCTGCAGAACACATTAGAGTGGGGAATTAAGGGTGTGTGTGTGTGCGTGTGTGTGTGTGTGTGTTGCCAACAGGCAATTGTTACTTTGTTGTTTATAGCCCATGAAGAGCAGTGTGGTCAATGAAGCTTCACAGGTGAATAGGATACAACATAACCTTGGGATGACAATAAACTTTCCACTTCCTTGCCTACAGCCATCCGTCCATCTCTATTTCTTTCAAAGCAGCGCCGTCCTTTCAAAGCGAAGCCCGCCGAGGCTCCATTTAACAAGAATATCCCCTCGTTACACAACAGCGAAACCTTAAAGTTACCCTCGCTGAGTGGGTTTCATTGAAAGCTACCAGAAATTCCATTTCAAAGGAAATAATTACAGCTGGTTTCTCAGTCAGGGCATGCAGCAGCGGTGTTTATGGAGGATAATTACTATGCAAGGAAATTACTTTACAGCAACAATTGGTGGTTTTACCCCACGTGAGTATGGGGGTTAGAGCTATGATGTCTTGGGTATTGAGCTCTTTCTATTAGAAGGGCCACGGCTTTCCAACGACTCAGGAGTGAGGATTTCCTGTCTGCGGCTACAATAGAGTCGTTTGTTTGTGTATAATAACCTCATAATTATCAGGTATTTCACTTTTTTGTTTTTGTTGTTCATGCAATTATTTTTGTTGCTATTAGCTAAACCAGATAGCCTAGCAAGCATTCTATATATGTAAATATGTAGTCTGTCATTGACCCAGAGACAGAGGTTGTGGGGTGGGATCTATGGTTGTCTTTCAAACGTTCTCTGCACGCAATTGGACAGCGCTAGGACCAATCAGCAACAAATCGCCATGGAAATCAGTCACCAGGGCAGTTTGCCATAAACTGTTGAAGAGAGAGATGAAGAAAAAACATCATTTTTCAAAATAAAGGCCCTAAGTCCCTATTTATGCTCATGTCTCACAGAAAAGCCCAAGTCATTTAATTGTTTAATTGATACGTTTGCAGTGGTCTCTAGTAGGAATGAATGCCTTGTAAGTCGTTCTCGGAGGAAACAATATACTGTGCACCATTTCTGGGACCCACATCACAGCTGAGATTCAGACGGCAGGATCTGGAGTCTTATTTCCTGATATGTGGACATCTCTCCTCTGATTGGCTAACAGCAACATGACTCTACCACTGACTTGCACCATGGAGGTCTTTCCTCCACAAATAACACAAGCCTGGAGGAGTTCTGCTGTGTGGTGGAGTTGCTAATGCTAACGGTTAGCTTCTACTAGCCCAGACGTTCTCTGCTACGAACAAGAAACTATTTAAATAAATTTAAGGGGAAACAAACAACGAGAAATTTAATAAAACATTTTATTTTATTTCATTTTTGCAAAATTCTTTATTTTGGTGAACATGTGCATAATCGCTACAACAAGCATTGGTTCATTCATACCAAATATCGGCATAAGGATGCACGTTTTTGTGTTTGCATCTCCGCTGCACTGCATGTCACTATCTGGGGGGGAAAAGGCAGCGTCTATAACTTCTATCCTCCTTGTCTCCAGAGATTCATCACATTACATTATGATCCACTTGCTCAGCATCCTGCCCGAAACGCCTTTCAGGTTTGACTACTCAGGTCTGGATATCCTGATTTGACGGTTACGTAATTTGTCTGCAGGAAATATGTGGCCTCCTTTTTTCTTTTTTCCTCCCTTTTCGTTTCCGACCCAGCTCACATACCTGAGGTCGTCTGTCGTCCAGAATCAGCGTATCTGTTGCAGATTTTACTGTTAACTACAAACGAGGCGCTTTGGTTTTTTTAAGTGGGCCATGTGCAAAGAGCAGAGCAAACCAGATTCCAGTGTCTTGTGCAGAGCCACTGGTTTAGAGAGGTTATGAAAACACATTGTTTCTACTTCACAGATCACCGCTGTTAGCTGCTTTATCTGGTTTTTTGTGATTCAACGTGCCTGTGTTCTGACAGGAACTCTTATTTATATAACTAATTCACACCATTCTTACTCCAAAATGACTAGAATGGTCGTGTTGAGTAGAAAATGCTCCAAACTCTGATGCACGGTTCAAAAATTTGCCAAATTTTAGAGCTTTTTTTTTTTTTTTTTTTGGATATTTAAGCTTGCTGATGTGATTATTTGCATCTGAGCTGTCAATACTCATGTTTAACCTTTTCCCCTTTGTTGCACCCAGCCGATGCCAGATTACTGCCAGGTCAGAGAACCCACACCTGAGCCAGGTTGTCTTTAGGTCTGAACATCCCCAGCCACCGCTAACAGCTTTTCCTCCCCTGCTCTGCCTGTGTGTTACTTCCTCTTCCATTCAACTCCAGGCCATTCTGACTCATACTCCCCTGACAAACTATGAAAGCTAACTTTTCTCAAAGCCACAGACGTGTCAAAGCCGAGCCTCCATGCTTGTCTGTGGTGGCTTCCTGCTTAGTACGTGTCAAAATGCAGCTGACAGATATTCCGTGGCCTCCTCTGCAGGTTCTCCTCATCTGTCCGTTCACACCCTTCGTTCGGCTTGTCCTCTCGGAGCAGTGAAGTCTCCCCCTTGTCACAGCGAGTCAGAACCAGAACCTGTGGATCAAAAGCGTCTCTCTTCACTTCAGATTAATGATGTCTCCTTATGGCACAGCTGACTGAGACACAAATTACTGAAGGACATTCGCCCACTTTTTCAAACCTAACAGAACCTGGTTTGGACCGTGAAGTGGTCCTTTAGAATTCTAATGAAATGATTAAAGTCCACGTAGACATCCCAAAGGTGCTCTATTGGATTGAGATCTGGTGACTGTGGAGGCCATTTGAGGACAGTGAACTCATTGTCATGTTCAAGAAACCAGTCTGAGATGATTCCAGCTGCATTATCCTGCTGGAAGTAGCATCAGAAGATGGGTCCACTGTGGTCATAAAGGGATGGACATGGTCAGCAACAATTATCAGGTAAGCTGTGGCGTTGCAACGATGATCAATTAGTACTAAGGGGCCCAAAGTGTGCCAAGAAAATGTCCCCCACACCAGTACACCACCACCACCAGCCTGAACAGTTGATACAAGGCAGGATGGATCCATGCTTTCATGTTGTTGACGCCAAATTCTGACCTTACCACCCGAATGTCGCAGCAGAAATTGAGACTCATCGGACCAGGCAACATTTTTCCAATCTTCTATTGTCCAGTGTTGGTGAGCCTGTGTGAATTGTAGCCTCAGTTTCCTGTTCTTAGCTGACAGGAGTGGCACCCGGTGTGGTCTTCTGCTGCTGGAGCCCATCTGCCTCAAGGTTCCACATGTTGTGTGTTCAGAGATGCTCTTCTGCAGACCTTGGTTGTAACGAGTGGTTATTTGAGTTACTGTTTAACCAGTCTGGCCATTCTCCTCTGACCTCTGGCATCAACAAGGCATTTTCACCCACAGAACTGCCGCTCACTGGATGTTTTCCCTTTTTGGGACCATTCTCTATAGACCCTAGAGATGGTTGTGTGTGACAATCCCAGAAGAGCAGCAGTTTCTGAAATACTCAGACCAGCCCGTCCGGCACCAACAACCATGCCACGTTCAAAGTCACTTAAATCACCTTTCTTCCTCATTCTGAAGCTCGTTTGAACTGCAGCGGATCGTCTTGACCATGTCAACATGCCTAAATGCATTGAGCTGCCGCCATGCGATTGGCTGATTAGTCATTTGCGTCAACGAACAGTTGGACAGGTGTACCCAATAAACTGGCCGGTGAGTGTATATTCTATATATGAAAAGTTCATTTGGAAAAACAAAAAACTGTTTCTATTATTTTCCAAGAATATATATTTTTATTATCTGTCTAAGCTTTGAGATTTGGATCAAAAATGTTCTTTATCTGTTTGCAAATAAACTCTTCATATATATATTTTACACGTACATTTTCTACTTTAGTAAAGCTGGCTGGAATCATGAACAAAAATACCAAACGGCTTCCAGATGACGCCTTAGTCCAGTAACTAAAATAAAGCATTTCCCATTTTAGCCTTGTGGAAACAATGGGACAGTAGAAGTGCAAACAGCTCTCAGCCCAAGGATTTTCTTGTCACTCCCACCTCAACACATTGTGCCTCTCTGTGAGCAGCATGTCGGGTTTTGAAAGAAAGTTTTCGACACTAAACTGTGATCTTTTCTTAATCGTGAACAAAGTGTTTGTGTCTAGTTTTTGTTGCCAGAGATGAACCAAACAGGACATGAGAAAAGAATAAAAACAAAGATTTTCATTGTCCAAGTAGGAAGAAACAGAGTTGGTTTTTGAAAGCATCAGACTGATGGTGTGTGTTTACATGTGGTTCTATGTGACCAGACATGACGGCAAGTTTTAGGTCCACGAGGTTCCTCGTGGGTGAATCTCCTCCCCGCTTCTTTCATTCCCAGTGGAGGGTTAACGGGGCACAGGTAAACTTCAATAATGACCTTGATTAAGTAGCTTCAGTTAAACGTGCGATATATAAGAATGAAGTAACAATGACACCCTGTGGTCAAATTTGGTTACTGCAGTCCATTTTCCTAAGCCAAATAAATCACGCCATCAGGGAATAAAAACTCCATTGATGGAATAACCTGGTCATTCAGTAGATTCAGGTAGTCAGCTGACCTCATTCTTGGAGCACATCCTGTTGCTGAACCTAGACCTGACCAACTGCAGCAACCCCAGATCATAGCACTGCCCCCACAGGCTTGTACAGTAGGCACTAGGCATGATGGGTGCGTCACTTCACCTGCCTCTCTTCTTACCCTGATGCACCCATCACTCTGGAGCAGGGTCCATCTGGACTCATCAGACCAGATTTTAATAATGCGTTGGACAGTTCTGAACCCAGTTTTAGTCGTTTCTGCAATCTCCTTAGATGTTTTCTCTGCTTGATGCATGCCAACGATGTGACCCTTCTCACACAGACTAACATCTTTTCCATGACCACCAGATGTGTCTTTCTACACGGTTGTTTAAGAAATGAGAAGCAACTCATTGCACCAGTTGGGTTAAATAACTTGTTGCAGCTGAAAGATGCTGATGAAGGTTCTCAGTCATCCAGGTCATGGTAATCTAAAAGAGTTCAAATGAAGACAACTGGACTTCTTTGGTTTCTTGAAGAGATGCTTAACGAGTTTCTGCTCGTTAAGCACACTAGACAGCTAGAGTTTATAAGTTTCCCATATTCCAGTCAGAATTGATAAAGCACCTCGGATGAGAAGCTAAATGTCTTCAAGAACCCAAAGTCCAGCTGACTTCATTCGAACTCCTTTGGACCAGCTGAAAGGTCATGAGTAATTATCCAATATGAGGCTCCTACCTGTTTGCTTAGTTAAATCCAGGGGCCTCATTTATCAACCGTACTTACGTACAGATCTGTGCGTATTTCGTGCGTGGGAACGATTTTACGCATTGTGTGGTATTTACCAATTTGTACTTGTGAGTGAAAACGTTCCTAAATATAAGAACAGCTCTGACCATGCGTAGGAACAGCATCTAGTGGCAGAACGAGGGAACAGCAACTCTGAAGGTCTCAGTGATCCACGCGTGTTCCTCATCCACTAATTATTCTACCCAATGAATAAATACTTTGGTGGAAAAACAGCTGAGTCACATTATTGGTGACCGACAGGAATCTGACATTGTAGAACGGCTGATTTCGTGTTATTTTGTAATCACAATGTTTACTCTTCCCATTTTATGATGTTTTAAATCATTTTGAATTCATTTATTTATTATGTTTTAATTTAATTTATTTATTTTTGTCCTTGTGAAGCGCATTGTGGTTTTGCTTGAGATGTGCTATATAAAAGATCGTTTCTTATTATTATTATTGGAGGATTTAGCAGAGCAGAGTGCACTCTGGAGGGAACGGCTCTTCCGTGAGCGCAGCGCACTGATCCGATTCCAGTCCAGATTCTATTTTACAAATAAAACAACCCTCCAGAACCTCCTCTGCTCCCCAATCACACACGCGTTGTCAAGTGTCCGGTGTTTCGATCTCGCTGTCAATAAAGTTTTTCTTTTTTTTCTGGGAAGAACCCAGGGAATCCCCTCCCGATCTGAGGACGTAGTGTGACCAAATATGGTTAATTGAGGGCGTTTCTGTATGTAAATGACAGTAAACGGGCATGAGCACATTGGTACACACAGGTGGGATTTATCATCAGACGATTGCGGAGGAAAATGCGTACGAGACGCCACCGCATGTTTCATAAATCAGACTTTTGACCGTTCGTACACACATTCTAAATTTCATCCGTAGGAGGGAATATAGGAACGTTTCTACGAAGGTTTGATAAATGAGGCCCCTGGTGGTGACTTTTTTCTTTGGACAGGCTGTGAATGCTGAGAACTACAAATGAACTGTTATTTGCTGAATCTTGTCATCTTTTCTGTTTTGACAACAGCAGAATTACATTGGAGTTTCTTTATTTTTATGTAGGTTTGTAGTTTAGTTTCCCCTAAAGTCTGGTTTGTTCACTTAGTAGCAAATAAGAGGTCACAGCAAAACATGAACAAGACACACACACACACACACACACACGCACACACACTCTAGATGGGATGTAAGCCAAGGTGTGATTACCCAGCTGCAGCTTCATTCATGAGTGGTTCTTTGCTGTTTGGATGCAGAGGAGTTAACATCTCCTGCTTTGCTGCAGCTCAAGAAATGAACAACAGTTTTGACCTCTGCTCAGTGAAAAGTCACCCCGAGTCTCCAGAAACACCAGAAAATGTCACTACTCATTTTATAAGAAAATACTCACTGGAAGAGTTTAGTACTCACTAAATAAGTTAGCAACACCGAAGCAGCCTAAATGCATTGTTTCAGAAAGATTGTCCACACTAAGACATCAACATCAAGTGGCAACTCTTGAGATTAACTTAGAAACAGCTTTTATTGTGATTCATAACATTTCACACTGTTAAAATGTGAAATAATCACTTTCACTAAGGTCTCCAGACTAAGACCGCCTCTTCTCTTTTCTATAAAGGAAGATTAATGATGCATGATTGTACTTGTTGCAAACTGCTAAACACTTCTGTTCTTAAAATAATAGGTGCAAAGGAATCATGTGGTGGAGCGATGCATGCAAACAAAGTAAAATGCACTTAAATGCAAGTTACTATAACTAAGACACACCAGTGCAATGCACATAGAAAATTACCCTTTACTTCTGCTTAAAGGTGGAATATGGAACAATTTATTAAAAAGCTATATTTGTAAAAATGATCCCTCCACAGGGGGTTTAGAGGTGTGCAGAATGAATGTACAGTTTTTCCATTAAAAGCTATATTTAAAAAAAGGTATTTTGACGAGCACGACACTGGGTTTATGTTTACATCTACCAGCCACTAGAGGGCACCATTGCGGTAAAAAGTCCGCTTGGCAAGGAGAGGCTGGGACTGTGTAAAATGGTGGACCCGACAAGTCAAGCAGCTGATTCTGAGCCCAGAAGATGTTCTAACAGTAAATACTGTTGTAAAATAAACGTATTAGTAGAAATTAGTCCTTACCCTGTATGATTCGTCACTGGACACTCATCAACAGTGAACCAACATTTCAATGGCTGGAAAAATTGTTCTGTTGTTGCAATACCACCTCTAAACACTAGATGTCGCCATAGTGTCCGTGTTCCATATTCAACTTTAATTATATACAATTCAGAAATACAAGCTTAGTAATCAAATTTCCAAGTACTATGTACTGGTTTGTCTTATTGCATTTAAGTGCATTTTACTTTGTAAGCATTAGCAGTTCCAACACATAATTACCTACTCCCGTATACTTATTATAAGTTATTGCTTTGTTCAAGTAAGATGAACTAATCAGGTTTTACAGTGTAGAGAAGGGTGAAGCTTATATTTATTACTTCTAAAGTTTTTCAAATCACGTTCTAGTCTCACCTAGCCTTACGCTAAGCTAACTTGTTTCTACACCCGTATTTAAACCATATTTATGTCTAAAATTACACAAATGAGAGATTTATCTCACTTTATTCCTATTTCCGGAAGGATTCGTTTGAAGAAGTAAACTCGTTTTTTTTCTCTCGTGTGTGTACAACACCAAGAAGAAGAAATTGCCCTTCACAGCTGTGTACAAGGTAAATACAACTGTCAATTTTACAAACAAGCCAAGCGGAGAACTAACACCAAGGCCGCGGCAGCGGCAGCACAAACTGGCAGCTCCTCTGGCGGCTCTGGCAGCCGAGGTGTTGCTGCCAGCAGCTGCTGCTGTTTGAGCCAGGTAATTCAGGAACGTGTGACTCAATTCAAACCGCACGCTCAAACACAACAAGGCGTCAACCTAAAACAAACAACAGCGTTCTCGTTACGATATCACGTTAAATATGGTGACACGTTTGTTCCTTATCTGTTGCTTGTAGCTGATTAACTGTTACCAGCTCTGCAGTGAGTAAAAATAAGAAGGGAGTATGAGAATTTAGCATTTATCAGCTCTTTACCTCACTTTCTCACACACCCAGTCACAATTAGATAATAATTCAAAAGTATAATTAATAAAACACTTGTTTGAGGAAATTAGCTGGAATTTTTAAAAATAAACCTGTTATCTCCTCAAATGTGAGAGATTTGTTGTTTTCATTTATTTAATTCTAATAAAAATCCTTGATTTGTTTCAGCTTATTAAAAAAATACAAAATATAAATAGTTTGCAATTAAAATGTAATTAATATGAACTATTTTTTAATTGCAGCACAAAATGAAACATTATGGCAGCATTAACATACAATACAGCAGCAGCCTTCTTGCTGAAGGCATTTTTTAAAAGTCCAAAGAAAATGTGAATCAAAAAGTTTAAAAGTCAAAATAGCTTCTTTCCTCAAGCGCTTAAATGTTTCAATCTCCTAAACGGCGTTTTGTGTTTCCAGCTTTCTTCCTACGGGCTCCTCAGCTTTGACCGGTGGTTACAGCCCAAACAGCCACATAATTGGGGTGAGCAGTTAATCCCAGGCAGCAGATCAGCAAGCGCACTTCCACAGTCCAATCAGCACCAGCTGTTTTTTCTCCCGTTCTGTGATTAAATTTCTCCGTCACCTCTTCACTGTCTGTGTAATACGCTGGCAGGACGCCAACCTGTTGTTCGTCCCAATCAATGCTCAGAGGACCCGAGGTCTAGACGAGCGCTGCACCAAAGTTACTGTAAAACTGAATCCATCAAAACTACAGACGGTTCTGAGGTTTTTAGTTAACTTAAGACGAAATTGATGCAATCCTTTTTTTTACTTATCAATTTAAGAGCCGGTTCACACAGCAGGATAATTCTGCCAATTTTTGACCCGATTCTCCCCTTTTGATAATTGTAAGCATGCGCCTGATATAGCCTAGAAACCTAGATGGACCATAGCAGAAGCATGTCGGTCTAGCCACGCTCCATAGGAACCTCTGCAGCCCTGACCAGGCTGGTGGCGTGACAATCACAGCGCTTTATCGGCTGGGTGGGTGTGATGATGCAACAGAGTGGAACTACTAAGATGGCGACGGCTCATTTGAAACAACTTTGGCATCAACTTTGGACTATTTAGACTTGGGCTTTTCTTTGATTCAAGAGCAGATAGAGGTACATAATGCCTTTTTATTTTAGAAAAAGGATGTTTTTGCGTCTGTCTCCAACAGTGTATGGCAGACTGCCCTGTTGACTGACATCCGTAGCGGTGAGTACGTCACGTTGTTCGTTGTCCAGTAGCATGTGGAGACTGAAAGACAACCGTAGATCCCGCTCCTCGACTGATCTTTCCCTATGTGTCATGGCCAGACTTTGTTCACATATATAGGAAGGCTTGCCAGGCTACCCAATTACCTTCATAACGCTAATAAACAATGTATGTTGTGTGAAAAGCGCTTTGGTGTCCTCGGAGTTGGGACTGCTTCGATCATAACAATCTAACTTGTTGGATTGTCCTGGTCTGATTTTTCGGGCAAACGAGCGTCCTGCCTGTTGAATGTGACCTGGAGACAATCAGAAAGCACGCTGCACCCTACTCCTCCGCCATGTTTGTTTACTCTGAAGTCACGTGGGATCTGGAGAGGTTTTGCGAGATTTCCCATCTCACAGCGGAATGTGAAATCCATTCGTAGTGTAGTGTGTAGGTTTTGTTGAGTTGGCGCACATCCATTGACCATATATAACGGTGGACCCTCTGCACCGTCACCTGTAGGTTTCTGAAGAGCTGAATTGAAGCCGAGTGAGCGGTTCCCACCACCGCCATGTTGACCTCATCATGTGTCTCGTCACAAAAGGAAGCTGAGCAGGGCTGTGAGGGTGGGGCAGGGCTGGACTGGGACGAAAATTCAGCCCAGGCATTTCTCCGTCCTGCCGGCTGTCAGAGCAGGGTGGGGTGAAGAGTGGGGAGTCGCGTGTACTGGACCGGCCCACATTTGGTGAACGGCCCACCGGGACATGCCCTGTATGCCAGATGGCCAGTCTGGGGTGGGGGCAGATGATTGACACCAATCAAACCCTGAGTTGATGTAGCTACAAGCTAACTTAGTCAATGGGAACTTTTTATTTTATTTTGTTAAGCAAGAGGAAGTTTGCATCTACCAGCGTGGCGCTGCATCGGTGAAGCCTTTATGTTAATGGTGAGACAGAAATAACTTCACTCCAAAAGGCAGGATGACTTTCAGACCACAAGGAATTCTTTAATCAGATGAAACAAAAAAGTTGACGGGAGTTTTCTGTAGAGGGAACCTCGCACTAAATATCACCTCATTAACATATTTCTACACTAAAAAGAGGAGTTTTCTGCGTCGTTCTGCTGGGATTTGTTCCTGCAGAAGGCATTTCTGATAAAAGACCTGAAACATTTACAAAGGAAAAACTAAATTTATACCGAATCACAACAAGGAGAAGCTTTGCTTGTGCTGAAGTGGGTTTAATGAGACAGTAAAGTTTGTGTGCAGATAGATGACAGCAAAAACGCTGAGTCTGAAACGAGACTAAATACAGAAAACAGAGCTGCACACGACAGAGCGTGCTTTTTATTCACTGCAGTAAATTCACAGGCAGGCTGGAACATGCAGCTACATGGCTGGAGCTGCATCTCTAAATGTTTCCCGTGTCAGAGCTGATGTCTTGTCATAAAAACCGTGGAGATGTATGTTGCACTGGTGTTGTTTTATTACTTTCATTGTTATAGATGACTCTCTGGGTCCTCAGTCAGCAGGATTAAAGCTCAGGATTAAGATCCGGGTCCGTGAGTGAGTGGGTGTTCACCGAGCAGGGAGAGTTATTGGAATGGCCATCATTATCCTCTGGATATCTCATCATGAACTTATCACCTCTGTGCTCCCTCGCCAGCACCGTACAGCTGCAGAACATTAAGTATACAGATGTTCTTCCCTTTATTATCGCTTTGTTGGAATTCTGCAGTCTTGTTTGTAAAAATGAGTTCAAACTTCTAATGATGGCTGATTTTGTGGGCTGGAATAAGAAAGCTGTAATCATAAACTCTGGAGGATAATGAGTGTAAAATGTGTTTTCTGTTTAAAACAAAGCAAGTTTACCAAAGTCTTTGAGTTTCCAGACGCACTTTAAAATATTCAGTCTGGTTGATTTATTTCACGTTTGAATGTCGTTACAATTTAGCTAAACTGAAAAGGCAATGAAAATTCCCCTTTGGTGCTTGCATGGTGGTGCTGAATATTTTATCCACTTCTCACTTTTGTATAATTACCGGTGAAGGTTTGAGCGATTGTGAAGTGCTCCTGTGCTTTGTTAAAGGCCGATGTTTTGTCAGAACTCACTGGCATCCATGCAATCCTGGATCATGATCCTCAATGCTTGCTCTTTGTTTTTTTTTTCACGTTATTGAAGTAAAACCAGATTAATGGCTCAAAAAAACACGAACAACCTGTGCAAAGAAAGTGATGCAAACTGCAAATATTAGTTGCAGTCCTGCTGTTATGTACAGAAAAAAGAAAAAGATTGTTGTTCAATAAAATATCAAGGATACAAAAACAACATTTTGAAAAACTTGAAGCCGTAATTTTCTACCAACAAGTGAACTTTTTTTTAAAAGTTGACATTTTACTAAATAATATTCAGTTTGTCCTTCAAAAATGTGGAAAAATCCAAAAAATCTTAATCATCCCTCTGCATAAATGCTCCCTTTTAACCAACAGCTGTTTAGAGGAAAATAGTTTTTACTTGTCAAACTGACATTTTTCTTACATCTTGTTGGAAAAAAAGCAATACTTTTGCATCAGTCTGTTGATGCCCAGCGTACCTAAAATATACACTACGTTTCTCTACTTAAAGCCTGTTATTTGCAGATGCAATACTGGCTCAACTCTTGAGTTTTATGGGGTTTTTTCATGCTTAAATAATTCATAAAAAAGATTTATGAAATAAAAATTCCATTCCTCTAAGAAAGTCAGGTACAAGGACTGGACTGGAAAATAAAATTCTAAAAAGCAACAACTGTCCAAAGCAAAGCTCTTAAAGACCTTCAGGAAGTCTGAGGAGATGTTGTTCAAAACTACTTTAAATATCTTAATAAAGACGAGCTGCATGGAGGCAAATAATACAACAATGGGGATTCTAGATGTTTACGCAGCATTTGTGTAATTTTAGTCTAGTGAGATATAACCCTGCAACAGATTGAGGGCCGCTAACGTGCAGTGATTTTAGTATTTAAGGTATTATTTTGCAAAACCTACCTTTTGCTCTGTAGAACAGACTAGCTCAAAGGAATTTGGTAAAAAGACCTTGGGTGTTTCTCAAGGAACCTCGCCTTGATGCCTTGGTCCCGCCACGGTTGCTAGGAGATACGTCATCAGGAACCGCCAAGGCGTGTTCCAATGTTCATGTTCTATGCAGGCGTTTGTACTTGGTTTGTTAGCCGTTTAGCTAGCTGACCAAGGATAAATCTGTCTTTCAAACTGTCTCTGTACGCGATTGGACAGCGCTAGGACCAATCAGAGCAACAAACAACAAAACGTATTCAAAGCCGACGGAAATAAGTCCATGGGGCAGTCTGTAATACTTTTAATCTAATAGATGCCAAAGCTGTTTCAAATGAGCGCAGTTCCTGAGCCGCCACCATCGTTGTTGTTTTGCTCTGTCTTCGCCATGGATGTGAGTTTGTTTTTTCATTTTGCTGGGGACATTAACCATAAATTTGAGTGTGGCTTGAAGATTGCTGGGGACCATTATTATTAATTATTTGGCCGTTTGGTGTTTAATTACAATAGGCAATGCATTGTATTGACAGGTGTTTAAAATCTGAAAAAGTCGAGATCCATCCCACAGACTACTTATTACAAGATGAGCACCTAACCTCTGGGTCACTGCAGCGCTTATAAACTTTCTCAGAAAAACACCCATGAAATAATACGTAGTTTACCCGTGTCAGGTTTCAGTTAACTCCATATTCCCCTTACCGGAGCCGAGCTGTTCGTGATCCGCCGTGATAATAAAATGGTAAATGGTAAATGGCCTGTATTTGTATAGCGCCTTTTTAGGGTTCTACAACCCCCCAAGGCGCTTCACAACACAATCAACTCAATTCACCCATTCACACGCTGGTGGGGATGAGCTACGATGTAGCCACAGCTGCCCTGGGGCGGACTGACAGAGGCGAGGCTGCCGAGCACTGGCGCCACCAGTCCCTCCGACCACCACCAGCAGGCAAAGCGGGTTAAGTGTCTTGCCCAAGGACACACAGCAGCACTCTCTGGCCGGAGCCGGGATCGAACCTGCAACCTTCCGATTGCTGGACAACCCGCTCTACCTCCTGAGCTACTGCTGCCCATAAATAAAAGTTAAAAAGTAGAACTGACCAAGAGAAAAAATTGAACCAACATTGAACAAAACGGTGCTCTAAGTGCAGCCCTAAGAACTACAAATGACCAAGACTTATCATGTTTGATAGTACACTAAGGTCAGCGGGGCGACGATGGCAGAGGAGTTAGGTGTCTGCCCAATAATCGGAAGGTTGCAGGTTTGAGCCCCTCTCAGTCTGCTGCATTTGTTGTGTCTTTGGGCAAGACATTTAACCCTCCTTGCCTGCTGGTGGTGGTCGGAGAGACCGGTGGCGCCAGTGTACAGCAGCCTCGCCTCTGTCAGTGTTCCCCAGGGCAGCTGTGGCTACATTGTAGCTCATCACCACCAGGGTGTGAATGGATGAATGACTGATTGTGTTGTAAAGCGCCTTGGGGGGTTCTAGGACTCTAGAAGGTGCTATACCAAATACAGGCCATTTATCATTTAGGTTAGGTAAAGCACTATTAAAGCACGATTCAGCACTGGTTCGATAGGACATTTCCCAGCATGCCTTGCTCTTTCAGAAATGTTGAAAATTAAACAAAATAAATTATTTACGCTTTTACTTTTATTCACAATTAAAGTATTAATAAAATGAAATATACATGTATTAAAGAAAAGTTGGCTATAGTTTTTAAGTTAGCAGTGAGCTAGAGACACCATGACTGAAACAGGAAGTGGTACTGGGGGGTTAAAAAGTGGTCATTTATTTCTTTATTTGAGTCTGGTACTTCTGCAGAGAGCAAAACAGATAATAGACTGATTCTGGGACAGATTACCACAGCAGGAGTTTAAAGTGGTCGCACCAAAATCATCTTAGCAAAAATCTCTCCTGGTTAAAATTATGCCTATGACGTCCGTTCTGTCTTAATGGTGCTAAGCTCGCCCAACATCTCTCTACAGAGAGCTGTGATTGGCTCATCCTAAACCTAGCCAAGCCAATGGTAGACCTGCTGAGGCTACAATGGAGTGTGGCTGCACCAACCTGCAGAGCAGAATCTTTTGGTACCGCTATGGTTTGTCTAGATTTCTAGGCAGCAGAGGCATCAGATTCTCCAAATCTCAGTGGTCAGAATAGAGTGCATGTGTTGTGTTAGACATGTTTCCTGACCATGGCTGAGGGTTCCATTCTTTACATGTACATGTGTGTATATAGTAGGTGGAACGTATGTGTGCTCTTTTAGCACAATGCACTTTCATCTTTCATAAGGCGCCCCGTTGCCCTCAGGATGCTCTTTGCTCACTCAACAATAAACTGCATGATATTGGATGCAATGGACTGCCTTTGCAATTGAACTTCACAGAAATGACAACCTTCCCTTTCCAGAAGAAGCTACGGTAATAAAAGAATAAAAGCTTTTTTATTTTCCCGGGAGTGAAATTCTGAAGTCGTCTGCACCTTTTGTTTAGTTTGAAATCGTGACGGACCTTGAAAAATAACTTGAAGCCAGCCTGCTGAAAAATCCTCTAGAACAGAGGAACTGAGCGCGCTGAGTGAGTGACACATAAATTCTCTCTGTCCCAGTCCCATGTGTGTGTTTGCTCTGGCACACGCAGTCTGTATTTTTTTTTCTTTCTGTGCAAAATCTGGTCAAGCAGCTGCTGTCTGAAAACAACTAGGCTAGCACATGTCGTCACCACAGCAACAGCTATGAGTCTATTTCTAGCTTATCTTTGCCTAAATGTGCATTTGGTTGAGTGGATGATATTGGATCACTGTGTCAGTCTATCAGTCAATTAAAGACCTCACAGATGTAAAAATGGACTTAGAGATTTCCATAATTCCCGTCCTCCATTCTGCGACAGTCAGCTTCAGGCACTTTGTAGGTTGACTTCTATCTGTTACCATTCAGGCAGATGACAGCGATAGCCTCATTTTTCTCTTATCACTCCCTGCTGGCGGGTGTGAATAATGGCTGAGCTGCAGACTATGACTCTTGACAGCCATCTTGGACTAAGGATGACTCAGCTTTTTTTTGCACTTTGCAGACTCATTAAACTTCTAATAGATTGCTCGGTGGGCTGGGTTGATGCAACAATGCGGTGAATCTTTTAAGGAATGTTGAGTGAAATTCGGAGGCCGTTTCAGGCCTCGCCTCTAAGTAGCTGCCGGTGTTTTTTCCAATCGCACTTTGTGAGCTCCTTGTTTTTACGATGGCACAGTTTTACAGACTGTGCCATTAGGTCTGAGGCGGATGCAAGTCGTGCAGGAAGCAACCGGGCTTTTGTCTCGTGTTCCTGACTGCTTCAGCATGTTGCTCACATAATTTCAGTTGCTAATACATTCCCTTTCTTACAGTATTCTCTTGCTTTCAATAATTGAGTATCCCTGAATGGATTCTGGCTCCGCAAAAAAACACGACTTCACTTTTATGCAGACATGGTTTGACAACAAGCTTGGGATTAGACCAGCCCTCTCACAAGCACAGAACAACACAGCCCACTTGAGTCCCACTTGTTCTTTAGATATGACCTGAAAACTTGTTTTTCTCTTGCAGAAACACTGTTTGCATGCATTTATGCCAATTTTATGAGACGCATGCTGCTGGCTGTGAAACAGGTAGAAGTGAAGAATGGGAGTAAATAAATGCTCAGTGGTTTCCAAACTGAAAGGTCTGCAGCTGAGTGGACATGTGGGGAAAATATAGGTTGGCATAGAAACGGTCTGAAAACATCAGATTCATCAGGGATTAATAAACAGGCAGAATGATGCGGTGCTATTGTAAGGATGATACAGGTACAATGTCATGGAAGGGTCGGGATTAAAACTAAACATCCAGCTGACTCTTGCCTTTACAGTGGCTTTTTTAAAAAGGGCTTTACCATGTTTAAACATTTTTCTGTGCTGGTTTTTCATTACAATGACTTTTTGACTTTACTGGTCAAAACATTTTGTAGATATAGAGCAGAGAAGTCCTCTCGTATGTATCCTACCTACTGGAACAACCCAACACCTATTAGGTGTGTTTCCTTTATCGGAACTTCGGGGTAAATTTACATGAAGTTCCCAACGTGCGCTTGTCTCCACTTGAACGGCCGTTCTCCGGGCTGTTTTCCGGAACCTTCTGAGTACCTGATCAGGGGTAGGTACTCAGAATGGCCCGATAAAATGCCCGGTGAAAACGCTGGGCGGGAACGCTGCCGATTGGTAACCATGTCAAATCAGGAGGAAGTAGGAAATGCATATATGTGGCGGGAACCGTTATTTGGGAAAACATAAGTTGTTAGAGAGATGAGCGATGGAAACCAACGCTGCATATAACAACATAGCAAACATAAACGTGCCGACTGTTGTTGATTCTTCCATTGTGTCGATCTTTGTTTACTGCTTTTCGCGTGTTTTGCGCTAGTCGATGACGTAACTCACTGCGCAGCGGTCGTGATGTGCTGACGTTTCATCAAATTCTTTACAGGGCCAAATAAATATGGAGACAGGACAGCTTAAGAGGATCGGGGCTTCGGATCTCCCGGTCAATTTCACGCTCACAGTTTTACCGGGAAGTTCCAATTAAGGAAACGCACCTAATGTCTCTAGATGCGATTCCACTATAGGAGTTCCAGGAAATTTCTGGGAGGGAGGAAGGTCACAGGAAAAATACGATGGCTCAGTTCTCTCAACCATTGTGTCTCCATAAAACATCGGCCCGTTCAGGACTTTGCAAAGATGTTAGCATACTGCATTCGCAACTCCTTTTGACGTCACTGATCAGTGCCAAAAGGTGTTTACGGACATTTATTGGGGGCAGCGACCTGTAGAGCGGTTATGATCCAAAGGTCATAGAATCGATCTCCAGTCCCGGCAGGCCACGTGTCGAAGCATCGTTGGGCAAGGTGCTGAACCCCAAGTTGCCCCCCGGGCTCGATATAAATTGCAGCCCACTGCTTCTTACTAATGTAAGGATGGGTCAAACGCAGAGAAAGATTTTCCCCAAGGAGCTCAAAAAAAGCATAAGATTTTGTCAAAGTACGTAATTTAATCCATTCAGGGGGCTGGGAGAGCAGCGGTGTGACACAAAAAGCGGCGTTCATTGACCAGAAATGCATTTTTTTACGAAGTTCTGTAGCACACCACAAAACAGCGTAAATCACCGTGTTGTGGCGGGGGGGGGGATTTCCAACACATTTTTTAGTGTTGGGAGTTTAGATTTTAAAATGGTGTGATTGATGCTTATATTCTTTTCTTTCCTTTCTATTTCACCAGCAACTCTTCATGTTTTACAAATGCCGGTTGTTTGGTGACGTCTGCCGACGTCATTCCCTACAGAGTTAAGACCAATCAGCATGAGTTAACAAGTCCAGACCATTGACTTTATTGGTCCATTTTTGAGCACATTCACCAGTTCAGGCACTTGGCTGGTCCTGTAATGTCCAGAAAACGGGCCTTTCGGGCTGGCACGGTGAAATGGAGACACCGTGAAGCTCCGGTAAAATTACCCGGAAGCTCCGGTAGTTTAAACGTGCCAACTTGTTATGAGCCAAAAAGACAGAAATTGATCCAAAATGGGAGAAAAAACATAATTTTTATAAACAGGAAGAAGTACTAAAAATTAAATTTGACCTTGAATTAAGAAAAAAGCAGCCGCAGCATATCAAAATCTATTTGATATCATTTCATATATTACTCAATAGATCTCAGCATCTTAGAAAACGATCGCTTTTCGTATTATTTCTTTTTTACGACATCAGGGTCAACCTTTTCCTAGCATCACATACTTGAGTTTTTATCAAAGCCCTCAGTGTTGTTGAGATCTGCTCAAGGTTTTATTTAGCGTCAGTCTTTAGTGTGTGTTTCTAAGCTAAAGCACCTACAAACCGGAGTTCGGTGAATGCGTTGTTGCTTGATTTGTTTATGCACAGATTATTATATAATTAAATAATTCCAGCCACTAAAACTACTCAGCCATGTTGAGTAAATTTGGATCTTCTCTCTAGCTTGTACCCTGGATAATGATGTTTGATGTGGTTTCCTTCTGCAAATATTGGATGTGCCAGGAGGGTTCTGACAAAACGGCAGCACAGAAGTTTGCTAAACGATAAATGAGTTTTCATTTGCAGCTTTTGGATCATTCCTGCTGCATCCAAAAATAAAACCAGGGGAAAAAAAATCACAATCGTGACAAAATGTGGTTGGATTGATGAGCTCTCTCTATCTGTGGGGTGTTTTTTTCTGAGCCAGATGTTAAAATTAAAACGTGCGTCTCTGTCAGCGAGTTAATTTTCCAGCTGTCTCACTCTGCGTAGACAATAATAACGATAGAACAGCAGTTTTGAGAGGGTAGCGAGGATAATGTGAGACATCTAAAGACAAACCGAAGCATTTGAGAAACAAAAATATGCAAAAACGGCTGCAGATCGAGCCAAACGTGACTCCGAAAAGTCTTCCTTCCTCTCACAACCTGTTATGTCTCTCCTCCCTCGTCATGTTTCTTTCTGTCTATTTTGGCACTGAAACACCTCTCACATTATCACAGCAGCTCTGCTGTTGATGCTGCTGTAAAATTCACACGCCCGGCTCGCCCGGTACCGCATCTTCAGTTCTGCTGAGTTGGGCTGATCTTGACTTTACTTAAGGTCAGTTCTTCATCTCCTGAGTGGTGATGGACAGAAGGGAGGGGCTGTGAGCAGAGAGAGGAGAGCATATGGTTGGTTAACCGTAATGCAGAGGCAGATGTCTCCGTACTTTTAGAAATCAGTGTGCTGGAAACACGTCCTGCTACTGTATCATCATCATAGTCATCGAGAGGCTGCAGCTCTTACCTATGCACGTGTGATTTTCATTCACACTGGAACAATACTGAGGTTTCTGCAGTTTGTTATGTAAAGTAAATATGCACAACTGCGTGTTCTAAGTGATTTTACCATTTTTATTATTTCAGAATTAAATAAGAGCAAATAAAAATGCAGTCATGTTGTAATCGTCGCCACATTTCCATATTTGCATTTTTCTAACACCAAGGCACAAAGTCATAAATAATTAAACGCTGCCCTGAGTTTCCTTTAGTTGCTAAATTCCCATCAACACCCACAGCACAAACGCAGTCACCTTGCTGCGGTTTCTGCTTGTTCTTCCCTCGCCCCCCCTTAGTTCATCGCTTTAAGCGGCTGCTGCCAGACCTCGGCCCAATGTGGGCACGCTGCTAAAATGAGGGGAAATGAAGTGTGCAGAGAGTGGTTTGGGCATGTGAGACCACTGCTTGTTTAACTTTGCATGGCTCCGTGGCCAGCCAGCCGAGCAAACAGACTGGAGAGAAAAAAAAAGAAAAACACAACAGAGGTCCATCACGCTCCTCTGTTGCAGAAGCCTCCAGCCGTAGTAACACTCCACATGCCAGTTATATAAGTGAAGTGAATTCATCTGACGGTGCTGTGTGAGGTGTAAGATTATAAGCCAGGCTTATGGCACACCACTCCCTGCCTCCCTCGCTGGAGTCAGCAACGTGTCCCTTGATCCCGGTCTCATGCAGAGCTGTCTGAAAAATTCAGCGGAGGTCCTTTTGTAAACTTTGCATGCAAAGGTAGCTACCCCGAGGCAATTTTGTCCCCTGAAACGGTGACACAAAGCTGCAAGGTTAGAGCGGGAGGCAGGGAGGAAGGTGATGTGCTGTCACTCCAGGAAAGTGATGAGAGGAGTCAAACCATAGATTTCACAGGTGTTCGTGCCCCAGTTGGCTGAGAGCCACGGGGGAAGATGAGTGCCTGATGAAGAGAATGCTTTTGACCCGACGTCACAAATACAGTTGATTCCGCCTGCTTTCCTTATGGCTGAATTCTTAGGAATTTCTCTCACTGTGAGGAATTCGAGCGCTCCGAGAAAAGTGTCAGGAAACATCTCCAGACGAGACACATCCCTCGTTCAGAGGACTGTTAATTGACTGTCAGACAACAGAGATAATGACCTCCCAGTGGACGTCCACCTGCCTGAGGGAGAATGTCTCTGAATGAAATGTCAAAATTGACAAGAGGCATTTGTTAAGTATTCACTGCAGTGTGAAAAGGAAATAAAGACTCATTATGCACAACAGTGCACCTAAATAGAATAAGCCATGATTTTGGTACATGTGCTTATTTACTTTCTTGCCAGGAGCTCAATGAGGCAGCTGATTCCAACCTCCTGAAGCAGAAAGTCACTAACATGGACTAAATAACAGTCTGACATATAACCCTCTGGGAAATCACAAGTACAGGAAGTGATTTGTAGTGATTTAAAAATGCCTTCTTCTGATTCTTTGCAATAAGCTGAAAAATTTCCAAATCACCAAACGTCTCTTTTAATGAGACATCAGTTTGTAACAATCAACAAAATTGGTTTTATTCTAAGGAAAGACTGTAATTTGCATGGAAATGAATGAATCATACAGAAAACAGATTTTAGTTGGTAAAAAAATAAGTAAATAAATGACATATTTTCATAAAAAAGTCATATAATAACTAGGGGTGGGACTCGATTAAAAAGATTAATCTAACTAATTAGAGGCTTTGTAATGAATTAATCTTGATTAATCGCATTTTAATCGCTCAAGAAAATTTGCCCAAAAAGCAATTTTCTTCATTAAAAATAATGAGACAGAGATTCAAACAACTGACATGGACATTACTATTGAAAACTCAACCTCTTTTTAATTACTTTTGCTACACACACACACACACACACACACATATATATATATATATATATATATATATATATATATATATACATAACGCGCGTTTAGAACGCATGCTTTTTTTATCCCTTTGGCTTGCCATATACTGCTGTATAACGACACCCAGTCAGTACTTCCGGCGCTACCTGATGCACAAAAACTGTATAGTGCAGTTAACAGAAGTGGGACCCCCCAACACTATCACAGTTATGAAAATGAACATAATAGATAATATAACTTTACAAAAAAGCATAATTTATGGTGTAAAAGTTGCGGAATGTTGCTTAAAAATAACAATGTTAATAGTGACTGAATGCACCAAAAAAAAAAATAATTAACACATTGAAGTCCCACCGCAATAATAACATTAAAGTTTGTATATTTAGAGTGATTTTCATCATGTTTTAGAGAAAATAATGAAGTGATCTGAAATGGCTGCTACGGGAAACATTTGGATGATTACCACTTTCATTTGGTGACAATAAAATATCTCTAAAATAACAAATCTTCATTTTCTCCTCAGATTAATTCATTTTACAGCTTATATGAACTTTTCCTGTGTTACACAATCATCTTCACACCAACATGTCAGCATCTTGTGTACGACGCGAAAACTGCTACGCCCAGAAATCTCTTGAAACAGATGCACGACGTGTGCATGCGAGAGGGAATTTAATCTGCAGCTCGGAGTGTTTTTCTAATTCTGCAGCTTGAGAGTGAGGTGTTGGTCTGAGTGAGTATGTTAACAGTCTGTCGCCTCACCAAAGCGTGTCAAGCACAGCCTCCATCGCTGCAGAGTGAGTGCAGCTATTTTCTCTCTTCCTGGAGTTTTGGAGAGGAAGAGCACCACTGTTGCCTGGTGAAATGGCAACGTGTTGCTAAGGGAACCCCGTGGGTGACCTTGTTCCTTTCTGACATACCTCCCGTCATTAGTTTTTGCAAAAATGTCAAGGTAGCACAGAACAGGAGGCAATCTTCAGGAGGATGATTATGCAAAGTAACAGCTTCGTTTAAAAGGATCCGTCACTTTCTTTGGCCTATTTTCTTAAAGAATAGCATTAGAATTTAGTTCAGGCACAGACAAAGGAAGAAATTTTGTCCAATTTTTCATCGTCAGATTTACGTCAGTGTGGTAAAAGTGAGGAGTAGAAAAGGTAAAAGAACAGCAATAACATGAAATTTGGGCAGAAAATAGAAAAAAATGATGCCCCTTATTATTTTATTTTGTAAATGAGTCTGTGTACAGCATCTCCTGGGCTGGCTGTAAAGAAATAAACTAACAGAGTTGATGTCTGACGCCTTACAATAGAGCCCTTTGAATCCCTGTCATAGAAAAATGAGCCCTGTTACAGTAGCGGTGTTATCTGTGGGGAGGAGGAATGAGAAGCTCCTCTGATGTGACAGTCTCACTAACAGTCTCTGACAGGACACAGGAAACCACAAAGACCTCACTGTACTTCTGCTGCGATGGGAAGGGTTGCAAAAATGTGTTTGTGTCACTTAACATGCATGTTGTTTTATTTTTTTTAAATAAAGGAAACATGAAAGAGGTGGCTTCATTGTCCTACAGTCAGACTGGTTTATACAAGGTAGCTTTAAAGCCGAAATCCAACGTTTTTTTTCTCAGAAGGCACCATCTAGAGGCAGAAAAATGTACTGCACCTCAAGCCACTCCCCCAATTTCTGTGATAACGGCTGGAGGCAGCGCCTCTCATTCGTGAACACATACATTTTACTCTTTTATTTATATATATATATATATATATATATATATATATACATATATGTGTGTATATTTAGAGAGAGAGAATGATTCGTTCGTAAGAGATGTCGCCAATTCTGCATCTGTCTAGGTACTTCATGCTCTGACATTTGTTCGTAAACGGATGTCGAGAACTGGCTAATACTGAGTGGCGCTCAATTCAAATTGCATGGGGGTTTACCATAGCCTGGCAAGCCATCCTATATATGTGAATATATAGTCTGGCCACGAACCATTGACGGCTCTCAGTCGTGAGGCGGGATCTACGGTTGTCTTTCAAAATGTCAGCACGCAATTGGATAGCGCTAGGACCAATCAGAGTAACGAACAATGTGACGTAATCACAGCGACGGAAAAGCGGGAGGCATTAATGGCGTCTAACATCAATGATTTCTGTCGTTTTTGTATAAAAACATGTGAATATCAGGTGTACTGGGACATTGCACTACTTAGTTTGATAAAAATAAGAAGCTGCTAAGTATATCAGACAGACTTACGCACGTTGGAGTCTAAATAATCCAATGTTGATGACAAAGCCGTTTCAAACGAACGTGGTTCCTGCGTTGCCGCCATGTTGCTTGGGTTCGCGGCCGCAGCGCTGACATCATCGGCTACTCCCGCTTTGTGATTGGCCCAAAATATAGAGCGCTGTGATTGGCCCAACAAAAACTATAGCGAGCTGTGATTGGACAGCCACAACAGCGGATCAGGCTGCGAGGTTTCCAGTGAAGCGTGCCTAGACCAAACTCTGCAAAGCAAGAATTTGGTCTAGTTCACTAGGCTAGGTCTACCGGACTTAGCCAAAAAAAATAAATAAATAAATAAAATTTAAAAATGACGTATTACCTATGTTATATCACAGTACAGAGTGAGATCATCACTTTTACGGATTTCTAAAAATAACTTACATGATTCCTGATTGCTGCTATAACTGCCAGCTAAAGATTGTTTTCTTAAAGGTCAAATTTACTCATATTTGAATGAATGAATGTCGTGTAAGTCATTATCTAGGTAAACAAAGCTCAGATGCTCCTGTTTGAGGATTGTAGACGTCAGCTAGAGGAGGAAGTAGCAGCAGACGGCAGGATTTTAAGTCTTATTTCCTGATATTTGGACATCTCTCCTCTGATTGGCTAACAGCAACACGACTCTACCACTGACTCTGTTTGCTTTGCAACGTTGATGTTTTATCTCCACAAATAACACAAGCCTGGAGGAGTTCTGCTGTGTGGTGGAGATGCTAATGCTAACAGTTAGCTTCTGCTAGCCGAAACGTTCTCTGCTGTTTCCTGGACGCTAAACCAACAACAGCCTTCCCCGTCGTGAGTCAAGATGGGTGAGTCCATGAATGTTAAGTGACAGTGTGACGTAGATCTGTCAGGATTTTCTAATCCAAGTGTTTTCCCATCTATTTTCTATCAGAAGCTAATGCAGGAGATAGGTGGAGGAGACTATTTTCAGCCAGCATTTTAAACTCAGAGTGACTGCTCATTTTCAAAAATAATAAGTATATAACGGTTTCTCAATGAACCTGCTCTTTAAATTTGACTCTTTCAGCAACGTGATACCATTCATTTTTCATCCACACCAGGGATTTTGTTTCTTCACAAACTCAGAATGATTAGTGATTCAGTAAGCACGGCTTTTGTGTTCTGATTGGCTTGTGAACAGAGTTCAGAAGCAGGGAAAACAAACAAAAATGACTTCAAGTCACGCTTATTTTTAAGAGTCAGTGGGCTTCACAAGCTCACAGCATCAATGATTTCTGGCCACATTCAAGTTCTCAAAGGAGACAGACAGAAAATCACTATAAAAATAGGTTCTTTCACTTTAGCAGGGAAATATGGATGCAACCTCTGGGGAAAAAATCAAAGGAAAACATCAATGACAGGAGGATAAAATAGATCACCAAAACCAAAGAAAGGGATTCAAAGGGGAAATACACAAAACGATATCAAAAGCAATGCAGGTGTTGATTTTTATCCTTTGCTCGGTAGGTTCAAGATTGCTTTTTCTGTCCTAGTTGTACTCCGTCAGTCATGGGTGAAGTATGTGCTTTTCTCAAAGTCCGTGGAGTCAAGAAAGAGGATGAAAAGAGAAGTACTGAGGTGTCAAATGTCAAAGCCTGCAATGTTGGACTATAACAGGAACACCAAGCATCAAGTGCAGGAATAAATAACGCTGTGCTCCAAAAAAAGTAGCTTTAATCTTCCTGCAAGTAAGGATATCTTCTTATCTAACGATATTCCTTAATGGGAGAAAACACTTTAGTTTAATGGCACCCCTCCTCTGTTATCAGACATGCAAACAAATATATTTCACGTCAAATTCCCCACATCCAGATTTAGAGAAGTTTTAATAAATGTAGTAATTTTATCTATCTATGTATGTATGTAATAATTAATTAATTTATTTATTTATTTATTTACAAATGTTTTAGGAGAATAAGCCCCTTGAGATGGGACATCTTGTTTTACAAGGGGTTCCTCCCTTTCATGAAGCAAAATAGACTATAAAATAGGTGAGTTAGTAAAGAGAAAACAAATACTGAACAACAGAAATCAAATTAAAAGTAAACAAACTGGAATCTCAAAGATTTTGTCTTTTTGGATGAAAAGTCTCACTGATGCTCAGCTGATTGCAAAGGACACTAAAATAATGCCCTGAGGTATCCCGTTAGGCATCATAGTTGCTTGCAACTGTTGGTGACCTCATTGCAGCGACACATTTTTCTTTGTTTTAATCACTGAATTGTCTGCAATTTATCCTCATTTTATTGGGAATTTCTAACCTTCTTTAATTTCTGAAAACTAAATTGAGAAAACCTTTCTAGAAAGGTTCCAAATGGTTTCCAGACACCCGCCATTAATCTGCAGCTACTCTGAGCGACTGTTTGTCTTAATGAGTGTGAAACCCCCAGAGAGCCACGACAGACGGCTGCTCATCTGCTGGGGGTTTCGTCCTGTTAAAGGGGAGTTTTCCTCTCCACTGTCGCTACATGCTTGCTTAGTATGGGGATTGCTGTAAAGTCTCTGGCACAACAAATCAGTGACTCAATGCAATCTGCTGGGTTTCCATATATAGGAAACTCAATTAGAATCGTTACTTTATAAAGTGCTTTGAGGTGACTCGTGAATTGGCGCTTTATAAATGAACTGAATTGAATTCAAATAAAATGAATGCGACTCAACAATGAGACTCGCACAAGATAAATTAGATTTATTCATCTTTGCTGTTCAGGATGTTGCACTGTTTTAGTGTACAGGTTATTATTTTTTAAATACTTTAACCAGGTGTGAGGATGATGCAACAGGCTTGAGGCTGATTTTGTGGCGCATAGATTGTTATGAGCTTTTATTTTTCATTTGTTTCCAAAGTAAAATTGAACCAAAAGGAAGTTTGGGACAGGTTTGAGATGAGCATCCCAGACTAAACTTTGGTTCCTCTCGGTCTTTGTGTTTGTATGCTAGAACAGTTTGCATGCTGTTGTCTATGGAGAAGCAGACAAACAACATGCAGCCTTTATTTTGAAAAGCCAGGCCCGTTGGGATAAGTGCTTTTAAAAACAGAGCCTGAAGGCACAGAGATCTGCTGACATGAGGTGCATTCTGAAACTGTTCCAAAGGTTTGAGAAGGAAAGAGTTTAACATGTTGGGATTCTGGTGCCGTCACTTTATCACCTGTGGCGTTCTCGCTCATATTTAGAAGTAGAAAAATGATTCTGAAGTTCTTATCAAAATGCTACCTTACTTCATTAAAATCAGTCAACAACTATGTTTTACTTATTTTTGTACAAACCGTCCCATATTAAGTCCAGTTCATATTCAAACACAGTCTTGCTTGTTAGTGAAGGATCTTTGTGCCAAAGATGGAAAAGAAATGATTACTTGGCTGTAGATGGTCCGATTCAAAGCCCTCTCCGTTTCTTCCATCGAGAGACGAGGACGTTGATGGCAAGCACGCAGTGACGATTTATCCCTGTTTTTCTAAACTCTTCATCATCTTCTCTCACAGATAAACTTTTTTCCCTCCCGCCTGCTCATGACAGCTCTGGAATTCTCCCTTTGCGTCAAACTTTGCCTGAACTTCTTTTGTTTCTACCGAGGCTTCTGAGAGTGGAGAGCAAATGGAAAATCCATCGAGTCTCACTTGTGAAGTTGTAGCATTGACATCTTTGGCGAAAAGATTTCTGAGACTTGTGTGAGGCTGTAAAATCTTTAGAGGAGTCGAGTGTAAACACAGCATCCTCTTCACAGTTTAGACTCTGAGCTGTTGTGTCGGGCTGTGATGACACTAAATTCTACTCAGGCCAGTTTGCTTTTTTCTCAACTAGAAGTCAGAGAGCAAAAACAAACTGAAACGCCCATTAGCACGGGTTAGCTCATAAATGTACTTCATGAATTTTGTGGTTCTTAAAGGCCAAGTTCACTTAGAAACAGTTTTTACTTATTTATTGAATATAATTGCTTTTTTGCAAAACAGGACAGAATGGTGATTATAGCGCTAAGTTTGCATTTTCTTTACAAAACTCCCCAAAACAGCTGTTCTGTTGGTGACAGGAGGACAGTCTGCGCTTAGCGAGGGAAGATGGTTTGCTGCTAAATGAAATAGCCAATCGTAGGAGAGCCCTTCTAGCCAATCAGAGGTGAGAAAGGTGGGACCTTTCTTGGACATCCTACAATTCCAAATGACGCATCCAGGAGAGAGAGCAGAGAACTTCTCGGCTAGTAGAAGCTAACGTTAGCATTTGCAGCTCAGCTCTACGATACAGAAGAACTCCTTTAGAACAGTCTGTATTTAGCGAGGGAAGACAGTTTGCTGCTGAATGAAATAGCCAATTGTAGGAGAGCCTTTTTAGCCAATCAGAGGTCAGAAAGGCGGGACGTTCCTTGGACATCCTATGATTCCAAATGGGAGAGAGCAGAGAACGTCTCGGCTAGTAGAAGCTAACGTTAGCATTAGCAGCTCTACAACATGGAAGAACTCCTTCAGGCTTGTGTTATTTGTGGAGATAAAACATCAATGTTGCAGAGCAAATGGAGTCAGTGGTAGAGTCGTGTTGCTGTTAGCCAATCAGAGATGTCAGAATATCAGGAAATAAGACTCCACATCCTGCTCTTTTCCTCTTTCCTCTGATGTAGCTCACGTCTACTTCCTGAAACAGAAGCACCTTAGCTTTTTTCCTCACAGAGATCAACTCACTAGACATTCATTTATACTAGAGACCACCACAGATGTGTTGAAAAACAAGTGAACTTGGTCTTTAACCTGAAAACCCCTCAGCAACCTTTCTTTTGTATTCCCGAACCAGCGATTGAAGCGTATTTGATAGGAGAGACGGGAGTTTCGGAAACTGGTTTAACCTTTGATCTTCCCCTTAAACTAAAATTATAAAGCGAATCAAAAAAGGATTTAAACTCCCAGATAGACAGGACAGGTGGTCAGGAACCTAAAACAACCATCATGGTTTTACTTCCTCCACCACAGAGAGGACTGTGAGATTGATTTTAAAAGTGACCTCGTTTAATCCAGTGGTACCGAATTACATAACGGTGTCCAGAGTTAAACATTTATGATCATACTGCTGACATTTTTAATTGTGTGCTCCTCCAGAGAACAAAATGTCAAAAGACCAATGAGGAAATTGATGATGTAACTCCTACATGTTTATTACGTGGCCTTAATTTTTTATATTACTGCTTTTACTGAGCCCTGGATACTAATAGGCTGTTGCACCGCTCTTAAAAGTTAAACTCCTGTTTCACACACGTGCATCCACACGTCAGATGTCTTTTACATGCTGCACGTATATAAATTGTATTTCCGCGAAAGAAGAGCACCTTTTTCCTGATCTCTCCTGCTTTTGTCTTTATCACTGCAGGTAAAGTGCTGAACACGGACCTGCGCCACTACCTCAGTCTGCAGTTTCAGAAGGGCTCGCTGGACCACAAGCTCCAGCAGATCATACGAGACAACCTCTACCTACGCACCATCCCCTGTAAGTACGGCGAGTCCGTGAGCTCCAGCTCACTCCAGCCCAGCTGCCAGCGCAGCACCAACTGTACAGCATAACCCACTTTCAGTGCATGCACGCTTTTATCCAAAGCACCTCATGGGAATAATTAGGATGCTCCAAATGCATCACACAACTGGAGATCCATCACACAAGAAGCTGCATTAGTGTGTCGCCGTTCCATTAAAAAGATACACAAAACACGTGCACACGCGTACTTCTCTCATCCGCTACTCTTTGTCACGTACGCCACAAAGTGCACAGGTTTATGCATCGCCATGGCAACGCTGTCAAGGACATCTCTGGATCCCCCCGTGTAACTTATTTACTTCTGTACCTTATCATCACAGTGATCAAAGTCATATTCTGCACATAAACAACCCTCCTTTTCTGCCTCGGCGGCGGCGCTCTCCTTTGCTGACTCCATACTCACAGAAGCCGTCACCCCCAATTATTCTTTTCTGAAATCAATAATAGGGTGGTAAATAAGGCTGGAGCTGCAGACTGACAGAACTAATGCACAGGATGGCAGCTGTGTTGGTAATAGTAATTCATACTGGATGGAAATGTCCTTGGTTGCAGCATATTTTAATAGCTGTTGATCCAATAGCCAGGAGAAATCCTGCATGAAATTGTGTCCATTATTATTGCAGTGAGTGGAAATGTTTCATGGTGTCAGACGCCTTTAGAGTGGAGAAAATAAATGTAGAATTTGCTTTTCTTTCAGCAAAAAAAGGACTTTTCATTGATGAAATGCATCTTTGTGAGACGCGAGGAGGAGAGAAACATTCAATAATCAGCAGCGTTTTCTAACCGACACAAAGGTTTTAGACGCTTCAGTGTTGCAACCTTTAAAGAGAAAGCATGGAAGCTGCAGGCATAAGAGACAAGGTTGTTAGTGCAGCAAAGGTGCTAAATCAATATCCAGATTAAAGCCATATTATGGAACTTTTTCATATTTTTAAATCATTTTCTTGAGCCAGTATGTGCTAAAATGACCCTTTACTGCAGTGGTGATTAGTTTAGCTTTAACCCTGCTTCAACACACCTGATTTCAATCAGCAGGTGATTAACAGGCTTCTGCAGAGCCTGATGAGCTGCTGCACAGGTGATTCAACCTCTGAATCAGGTGTGTTGGAGAAGAGAAACAACAAAAACATGCTGGATACCAGCTCTCCAGGACCAGGAGTGAGTACCACTGCTTTACAGGGTTAATGAAATGTCACTCAGACCCCCACCGTCCTCTGTGGCCAGAATACCACACTTGCAACTTCAGAGTGGCGGTCCGGTCCCTGTTGGACTTAGTAAAGTGGAGCTGACATGCCTGGTGCTGCAGTCTGCTTCCAGCATGTTTCCTGCATGTTTTAGATCATGAACACAGCTGATTTGTTTGATTTAGTGATGAACCGCTCCTGTAGACACTAATGAAGGCTGAGGAGACATTTCAGCAGTTAGATTAAGGTGTTAAAAAGACCAACGCACAGCAAGGAGATACATTTCACTTTTGGTTTCACTAACGGACACTAGGGGGTGCTAAAAACAAGCCAAAACTGCCAAGCATGCCTTTAAGGTTTCTGTTGCATAAATGTAGAAATGCAATTTTCACTCTGCTGGGATTCATTTTAAAGAATTGAATTTTCTAATAATTTTAAATTTATTCAGAAATTCCACATGAATCAAAAAATGCTTTCTTCATTTTTATGACTGATGAGCCACAGTTACATTTATTTCCTCTTTAATGCACGAATCTTGCCGAGTTTAAAGCTCAGTCTGATGATCTAATACAGTGACTGTGATACGATTCACTCAGATACCTGTTCTTAAGCATTCTCCGTGTACTGCTGCTCTGCTCAGAGGAATTCCCTAATTGAGGGTAGTCGGGGTTTTAGCTGCATACACAGAGCAGGAGCTCCTGAGGCGATGTTTGGGTACAGAACTGTCACAGCACTCTCACTCCTCCAGGCTGGAAGTGGCTCTGACTTGTTCTGAAGGAACGTGCACAAGTGTGAAATCTTAAGGAAGTAAGCTGCTTACCTTTCATGTATATTTAATTTTTGTCTTTTTTATTGTTGAACAGGGTGAATCTTATTTTCTGAGCTTCTGTGGCGTCCCCGAGTGTCCCGTCTACCTTTGGTCTACCTGTGAGTCATGTTCAGAGCCGAGCTGTTTCCTGGGTTGCCGGCTTTAACTTGAATAGTTATTGGATTTTTCTTTTTAAAGCTCAGCTGCACTGGGAGTATTTTGGGTCAGTTACAGTGGTTGGACAGAGCGTGATTACAGAGGGATTTCTCTGCTGCTACCTGTCATTTTCATCTGCTCCTTCCTTTAAACACACACCTGCACACACTTTCTTCATTCCTCTTTGTTGTGTGGTGCTGTATATTTATTTATTTTGTTATTTCAGACAATACTGCATGTTCTGGCTGTGGCCTTTCAACAGTATTCCTCAGCAGCAGCAACCAGCCTCCGACTCTAATCCCCTGCTTGAATTACCGTCTTAATGAGGAAGAGACGAGGACTCACACAGTCATGGCACCTCCATCATTCAGTTGTTCTCTTTCAGTCTCCCGTCTTTCCCCCTGCTCTGTTTCAATTTAGCTTCCTCTCTGTTTAAATTAGCCCTGCTTTCTCTGTGTCCTCAGCTAGTTTGACTTACAGCGGAACAGAACAGAGTTTGTTTGATCAGTAAAAAATGCTGCATCAGTTTTCATCATTTGATTGTGAGTTTAAATACTTCTACTCTGTCTTAAGTGATTTTTTATACCATTCTAAAGTCAGTTTGGCTCTTAGACTCATGCAAACATGCCGTCATTCAAAACATATCTTCTTAGCTTTTTAATGATGATATAATCAGGGGCATTAGCTGTGTTTTCACCTCTTCAGATAATAAAAAATGTTCAGTAGCTCTTAGCACTTCGCATCCGTTTAGCTGATTTTATTAAGCCGGTGTGTTCAGGTATGTTTAAAGCAACACAAAATATGTTCCCCACTTCTGCCTCCTACTGGTTGAAAGAAGATTTACAACTGTCGTAAACAACCCTGCTACAGCCTGCTGTAGCTAGCGCTAACAACGAGCTAACGCTGACACTAGGCAACTGATACTAAATAAGCCTCAGAGTAAATAGATCCACACTGTTGGACAAAAAATATATTATTACTTGCAAGTCCAGTAGCAACAAAGCCAGGTCACCATCAATCCGTGATTTTGTAGCCTCCTTTAGCTCCTCAAACTAGCGTAGGCCGCACCGATGTTCACTCTGGTTTTAGCTCTTTGCTTCACCCCCAAAGACATTACTCTGTTACTTTCAGGCTCCATAAATGCCAACAAAAAAAGCAAAATTCTTTTTTTTTCTTCTTGTCCTGTTGGTGAACTGAAAAAGCTAAGTGCTAGTTTTTATGTAGCTACTGGCAGATAAACAGCTAATAGCCATAAAGCAAGTAGAGCGCTCCCCCTAGTGTACCATTTGGAGGTTTATTTAATCAATACATATGCAGTGGTCTCTAGTAGGAATGAATGCCTTGTAAGTTGTGGTCTGGGTAAGAAAAACATTGGTGCACCATTTCTTGGACATAAAAATTGCCCACATCACAGCTGAGCTTCAGACGGCAGGTTGTGGAGTCTAATGAATAACAGCAACACGACTCTACCACTGACTTGCAACGTCGATGTTTTATCTCCACAACTAACACAAACCTGGAGGAGTTCTGCTGTGTGGTGGAGCTGCTAACGGTTAGCTTTAACTAGACGAGATGTCCTCTGCTATTTCCTGGACGGTAAAACAACAGCCTTCCCCGTCGCGAGTCAAGATCAGTGAGTCCATGAATGCTACTTCACAGTGTGACGTAGATCTGTGAGAATTACCGATTCTAATCATAAATAACATAAAAAAAGGGTTTTCAGTCAACCACACCTTTAGTTGGTAAAGTTTCTGACTCAACAATCACTGAAACCACTTTGAAAGCAATATCTTAAAGTGTTAAAAAGTCTTTACTGTTAGTAAGAAATAGATTTTCACTCATCCTCTTCAGACAATATCCAGTTTTAGCTGCAGAATCAGTGTTTTTGTTATGAAACATGAAATATGTTGTGTGACACAGCCTTCTTAAGTATAATGGAAATCAACAACAGTAAAAATCAGTTTATAGGTGAGCAGAAGGGGGGGGAAACAGAAAGAGCCCATAAATGTCACCAATAAGGACACGCACCATAAATTCTCAGAACAATTACCTGCTGTTTTTGCACAAGTGCTTTGCATATATACTCCTTGGCTTTACACTTGGGAACAAGCAGGGTAAACTCAACACTTGTTAGTTACATTTAAGTATCTGGAACGGCTAAATTTAAATTCTAAGCTTTGAAAACACAACGTGGTCTTGGGAGGTTTGTTAGATTTTATGTTTGTGTCCCGGTTCTGTTTGGGTAATTCTCTCTCAGCTTCCAGTCCTCTCGGTTTGCAGCAGGTGTATTTATGTGTGGTTTTTTTTGTTTTTGGGGGCGAGGATTCTGGAATGTTCCCTGCTGTGTGGCAGCACCTTTTGCTCATAAATACATTCTGGATATCTTCATCCATCTTCCTCCTGCAGCTCAGTTGCCTGGCTCCTGTTCACCACTACTCAACGTTTCGCAGCATGTCATGGTCGTAGTAACACATCCACACGTTTCCTGTTTACAGCATGGAGAGGAGATGTCAGCCACATGAATTTGAGCGACATCATTTCACGTAACTACCTTGTGCAGAGAAAATGTTTGCATGTAAAACATCCAGAATGTTTGCCAACATGACGGGTCACTTTCAGAGCAGTAGTTTTGCTACTTTTCTTAACTCCCCAATTTCTATTTATCCCTCAGCTTAGTAGTAGGGGTGGGAATTTAACGCGTTAATTATGATTAATTAATTAGAAAAAATAATGCGTTAAAAAAATGTACGCATTTAACCCTTTAAGCCCGAAGGTCCCCCAATTGGGGGATGTTGAAGTTTAGCAGCAAAATGCATGTCCTAAATATCAATATAGTCAAGCTGCACCTCTAAAGAAAGCTCAGAACCTTGGCTACAAGACCATGTAAACCTTTTTTATGTGCTCCAAACACAACTAGAACTACAAACAAATGAGTGATCAGAAATCCCTTTTCATGTGTTTTTGCCTTCATTTCTGTCTCTAATGATGCTAAATCAAATCAACCCATTATTATTATTATTATTATTATTATTATTATTATTATTATTATTATTATTATTATTATTATTATTATTATTATTATTTTAAAGACAATACCATTATCAAAATGTACTTAAAATAGTATTGTACTTTTAGGTCTGTCCTATTTTTGCCAGTGATATATATATATATATATATATATATATATATATATATATATATATATATATATATATATATATATATTTCCCCTGTTTCAAATCAAAATACAATTTAAAAGCATTTGTTTTAGAAATTAAAAGATTAGAAATTACAATAATAATGTCAATGACTACTGTTTGATTCTCTGTCTCATTATTTTTTATTTGAAAAAATTGCTTTCAGGGCAAATTTTCTTGAACGATTAAAATGCGATTAATCAAGATTAATTAATTACAAAGCCTCTAATTAATTAGATTAATTTTTTTAATCGAGTCCCACTCCTACTTATTAGTGTTTTTTTTTTTTTTTGCTCCTGCAGTCATCGAACCATGCAGGAACAGCTTAGACAAATCAATACTAGACAGTCCAAAAAAACAGGTGAGTTCAAGGAGTCCTGATCCACCTCCAAATTGCAGAGTGCAACACAATTCACCGAGTGAGTCAAATATCACACGAGGATTTAAAATCAGCTTGTCTGAAGGTGGATTTAAACCCAAAGTGTGTGTGACGGTCATGCAGTCAGGAAGAGGATTAACTGACCATTTGTGTAGCCGTGCCAGTGGTCCACTTTAGGGAACGACCATCACGCTGCTGCCCACTCACATAACCGCGTCTGAACCGCGCTGTCTGACCAACGCCACCCGCTCAGATCTGCTGAGCTGCACAGTTTTGGAGCCAAATTTAATGCAACACTAAAGATTTTATAGATTGGGTATAAAGCATTATTATTCATATTAAAACCAAAGAAAACAACAACAATATCCATGTTTGCTGAAGCAGAAGAGACACTGGCGCCTTACTGTGATAAATTTCTGAGTCATTCAGAGTTTTTATGGGATCACTTCAGGAGAATCTCAAGGATTCTCAAGTGGGGAGGACAAAAAGAGGAGAGTTTCTGAGGAGCACGATGAGCACAGGGTCGTACGCAGACCCTTGACTTCCCACGGAGATGAAAGATGTGTGTGAAGAGTTTCTCCTCAAACAAACTCATTCACCAAAACACTCAGAAGTTGTGCAGAAACCCATCTACAGAGATGTAATCACAGACTGTCACAAAACCCTGATTTATCTGGATCGCTTTGTGATGATCAACATCTTCCACCAGCATCTTATCTGTCCTCTCTTTTTTTAAGATGAAAGTATAAAAATATCCAGATTGATTTGCATTTTTTTGTAAAATGTGAATATTTTATACTTATTAAAATAAAGTTTGGCTTTTCTCACCCTAACGGCAGTGGTGCCCCCAAGGGTTGGCCAGGGGAGGCCATGGCCACCCCTGAAATTTTAATATTAATTTTCTCACAAACCATACACTCAGATTTTTTATTCAAGACATGAACATTAAAGCCAAAGAAATAAATATACTTTATTTTTTTTAATAAATCACAATTTAAATATATATGTTTGTCACTGAGGCTCACCATAAAAAAAAAGGATAAATCCCAATAGTTTTTGTGGATATTTTTATTGAAACAGAAACAGGCAAATTACACTGTTTTAAAGGTACAATAAGTAAGTATTTTACGGAAAAATATCCAAAAAACAGTCTAACGTTTCAATCATATTGGAACGAAGGTTACAATGAAACAGATTTCTTTCTCAGTTGCCTGGGGGTTGTTGGTTGTTTTCCTTTTAAAAGGGCCGAAGAGGGAGTAAAGAGACACTTTAAAGGCATTGGCCAGACTCAGTATGAAAATTGTAAAATATCAGTTTAACTACACTTTAGCATCTATAAAAAAATAAACTGGGTTCAGTTTTTATTTTGTTCAGCAGTTTTGTCATAAATCATTATAGAAAATCAAAATTCTCTCCTCTAAACACTGAAAAGCGCTGGTTCTGCACACGTCACTCAAATACGTGTAAGAAGGCACTGCTCCTGCTGCTTACTAGGAGATTAGCTGTATTTTGCTCTACTTTTTGCTCTCAATGCTTACGGATAATCACGTTTACAGCTGCAGCAAAACGTCTGAGCCATATGTCAGAGTCCTACACGCATTTTTCTAACTAACGTAGCAACATTAAAGTTATTTACTGTTTGTGAGGAGAATCTTAGCGAGCTGTAAGCACAACGCTAGCTTCAGTCAGACCTGCGTGACCATTACAGCACAGCTGATGCACAGACTGCAGGGGCTGGTCAGGGCTGCTCACTCAGAGGTTTGATCTAAAATAATAATCTACATATTCCAACTATAAATCCATCCGGAACCGCTACCGGTCCTTTTGTGCCTGTTAGAAAAGGATGCTGTTCCAGTTAACCATGTTTAACCCGTTAGCATGACGTTAGCATGACGGTAGCAGCACGGCTAACAGTGTTAGCTCCGGTAAGGAAAAAATAGGTCATTTGGGAAAGCTACGACACACACAGAGGTTGGATCTTAAAAGATGATCCACGTATTTTAACAACAGATCATCCTGAGACCAGTAGAACCTTCGTGCCATCCTGGATTACAGCCAAAACAGCAACAGCCGAGCTAACGAGCGACAGCTGCGAGTTAACTAGCGGCAGCTGCGAGGGGCGGCAGCGTCAGGAAAGGTTATTCTGGTAAGCCATCAATTAATTTTTTTCCGGAGTTATATTAATATATACACGCAGCGGTAAAACTGGGATCACATTGTTTTATTTTTCTGTAGAATATTAAATTATATTGGGACAGATTGATGAAGCTATCTCATCAGCTGAGAGGTCCCGGTTGCAGCTTCGAACACAGGAATTAAATATTCAATAAAAGTAAATAAAATGTACCGATTTTAGTTCTGAAGATGTTCATCATCCTCCTCCTCCAGAATAGTTTCACCAGCGGTGTCCATATCAGCTCACGAGTCTTCTTAGTTTAACAGTATCAAACATGTGTGCACCTTCGGTTATCCTGCTTGCTGCGTTAGGAGTCAAACTCCAGTTGAACTCCGGTTGAACTCTTCGTGCGCTCCAATATCCGTTCTCCTCGTCGTAATCCACGGAAACACAATCTGACCGACTAGCAGAGGTTTCAGAAGCTACATCTGACTGATAAAACATTGGTTGTTACTGAGAGTAAACGTGTTTGTTTTGATACATGGACTGCAGTACCCACATTTGACCACAAGGTGTCATTCTTACTTCTTGCACCTTTGAAATTTTAAAACAACATTTGAAACAATAACTGAAATAACTGAACTTTTGTCTTTTTCTAAAATATTTATGCTTCTCATATTTGAGGTTAATGTGTTTTGTTTTTTAATGAAAAAGAATGAATGAGCAATGCACAGCTACAGGCTAAACTCTCCCAGTATTACCACAGGGACCAATTTGGTGTGCCACCCCAAAATCTTCACTGGCCCCCCAGGAAAATTTCCTGGGGGCGCCACTGCTCATCAGCTCAACAGAGTTTGATCCATTTCCATTTTTTCCTACTTCAGCATCAAAGCTCCAAGTCGCTATAATTTTGAAGCAGCATCATAAAACTATGCACCAAACCGCCATGTTAAATTCATCAGCTGCCTCTTCTGACCGACTGCCTCTGATGTTCCTGTTATGACATCCTCTCAGTCAGACAGTCGCAAAAGTCAGGTCTCAGCAGTGAAACCCGGCAAGACTAAAGTGGCAATTTGTTTTAGTTCAGGATGGAAAGACACACAAAAACACCTGGTTTAGTCGCAGCCGTGGAGGGAGGGAGCGGTTAAACATTTATGAGGAAATGCATGTTAATCCCGGGATGAATGGCAGCAACATTTAGATGCAGTTCTTAAAAATTAAAAGACTGTTTTGGTCTCTTTGAGCAATATAGTATTTTAGCCGAGTGTTATTGTCATTCAGGTGCAGCTCATTTGATTTAAACTCCAAAGAAAGAAAAACGGTTAATTAATGCAAGAGAAAGAAAAGCATGAACGTTTTGATTCTTTTGATCTCGTTTCAGCTTTAGTTTACGCAAGATTGATTTTTGAAAAGTACATTTTTTACTGTTTTTAACATAAATTAAAGAAGTCAATTATGATTTTTTAAAGAGACAATGTGTAGTTTTTACCATTAATTTCTGGAAATATCCATCGAAATGTTGTTGAAAATGAATTAAATGATGCCCATTTGTTGAAAAATATTGGCGGATTGATAACATATAACCATAAAAATCGGGTCTAAAACACATGAAAGCGGGTCTAAGCATAGACATGTATATAAACACTAGATGGCGAAAGCAGGAGTCGAGGGCGTAGGTAAATGGCGGCCATCTTACTTCAAACAGCAGACGCTCCACTCTCCATAATAGCAGATGGAAGGTGAGTGAACAATTTAAACAAAAACACTCTTAACTCGATTAAATATTAACAGATTTACAAGCTGTTTGCCTTATTACAAACCTTATAACATATAGGCTTGAGAGAATATATGTGCACATGTTGAAATTAACGGGCCAAATCGTCATATTTCACAGCCACATCTCTGGCGTTTATAACAAATCAAACCGTTTGAAAATCGGTTAAAAATTGAGCAAGTTAGTTATTTAAATAGTACATGCACCATTGACACCCATAGACTTGAATACTAAGATGCCCCATTGAGCGCTGGAGAGCGTACCAGCATCGCCGCCATATTGGATGGGTCTCTTCACTCTCCAAAGTCAATGCAGAGTGAGCAACTATGCCCATTTTTGTGCAGCCTACTGTTGCAACAACTGCCGTATTATTGAAAACAGATCACGTGGGATTAATATTGACTTTTACAGCCTACCTGATGGGATTTTATATTTTAAATTTTTTTCATTTATTTTGTTTAATTATATTTGTATTTAATTATCATGCCATACCATGTGTCTGAATTTGTGAAAAAGCTTGATAAAATGTGTTTTTTAGCTGGGTGAGCACCTTCCTCAGTAGAAATGAATGCACTGGGTACGAATGGAGACCCATTAAGATGGCGGCTGGCCACTACAGCAGGCAGGCAGGCAGCGCCAGTCCACGGGGCGTTTACGTATATATGTCTGTGTTGACACCAATGTTACGAAAGGGGGTAACTGTCTGAAGTAAGATGGCCGCCACGTTGCTACGTCGCACTCCATTGGCGAACAGCGCAGGTGAGCCATCTAGTGTTTATGTACATATCTATGGGTCTAAGTCTCTGGGCGATGCCATATTGGATGCCGTGTTTCCTTCTACGGGAGCCTGTGTGGACAAAATACATTTACTGATTTGTAACAAACAGTAACAAAACTTTAGCCATTCATAAAAGTTGTTGTTTTACACATTTCCCTCTTCACTTGCTGCCAGTAATGAAAGGGAGTCTGGTGTATTTGTCATTTTGCTGGAGGTTGCACTCCCAGGGATTTTTGACCCTAATGGCCATCCGTTGGTAACTTCTTACTTGAACACAAAAATACCACTTGCTTGCAATGATTATGATATGTACTGCTCCCAATCGCCAGGAACATTACACACAGTCACTTTAAGATTATTAATAATCCTTCCTCCCTTGAAATTTCATCTCATAATTTTGTTTTAAAGGTCTGTGTTGTATAGCTTGCATTAAAAGTTTAAATGTTCATAAATATTTATTTTCTAGGTTTGATCTTGCTGCTGTTGTGCTTTTAGAACCAGCTGTTTTTTCATGTTCTAGTAGGAAACTTTATTATCCTCTGAACAGATTCATTTGTTCACCTGTTAGATAAAAGATGCAGCTGCTGTAGGAAAAGCTGCTATTTAAATGTGAGTTGTATTGATCCTTTCTAACTTTTAGCAGAACAACGAAGGACGTTCTTGTTTTCTTGAAATGCAAAATCTAGCAGCATTACCTGCTGTGTATAGGCTGTAATCTAAAAACCTTTCTTTTCCAAAAGCCCTTTTGTCTGGTAATTAACCGCCGTGCAGCTACGGCCATTTTTGATTCCGTTAGTGAAGAATCCTCCATCATGTGTTTGTTTGAAGGTATTGAAAGTGTCAATCCCTGTGTTAAAAATGAAAGTGCAGTGTCGTTAAAGCTGCTTTATAAGATTTGCTGCCTTTGCTCTAATGAAACTCAGTGACCTGCATCATTAAGCCGTCGGCAACTGATCCACAGTAATAAGTTCACAGTAAATATCAATGTAGCATCCAGGATGATTTCTTGGGGACTTTCTTGGCAGGTACATAACTGGCTGAAGTAATTGGGCTACAAGGGACATTTTGGAAGGACCTAAGTCGGCGCCAACGTGCAGACAAGTTGCTAATGAGAAGCAGGAGAGGCTGGCTGGCGTCCCCGTGCACACAATGCAAAATCAACTGCTTTTGGTTACTCAAACTGTGGCATCGAGGATGGGAAAAGCTTGTGTTTTACTTTGGTACTCAGGTGCAGCGGGGCTGTCACGGTCCAATTAGGGAGGGAAATATAAGAGCGGAAACACAAAAGGAAGCAGCAACATAAAGTTAGTTAATTGGCCATAGAGAAAACAGAATCTACAGTCTTTTCACTGCTAATTGGCACGTTCTCCACAACTTAAAAGAACATCTGCTTTAGAGATGCAAGAGCCTGCTTGAAGGAGATTTTAAAGTAGTTGTATTACAAGGCCTGAATGCTTTTTAAGGTTGTTCCAATGAAATTCTGTTATCAAACAGATCGTTTATTCCTTAGAAAATAAAATAGAAAACAGTTAATTGCTACCACTATTATTTTTTAGTTTCACTTGCATGCAGAAGGTGAAAATACTCTTCTATCCCTATTTCCTGCATTAGCCATCGAAAGAACACAGAAGGGGAAACAGTCGGGTCAGAAGCTAACCGTTAGCATTAGCATCTCCACAACACAGCAGAACTCCTTCAAGCTTGTGTTATTAGTGGAGATAAAACATCAACGTTGCAGAGCAGAGTCAGTGGTAGAGTCGTGTTGCTGTTAGCCAATCAGAGGAGAGATGTTGGAATATAATGAATAATAACGAGTGACCCCTACTTCACACATCAGCGGCCCGAAGCGGCAGCGGAACCGTTTACTCGCAAGCTTCAGTGCACGCAAATCAACACTGGGAGAGTCTTAGCCGTGGCGCAGCTTCTCCGCCATCCTCCTCGCTGAACTTGCGAGATCACAGAATCCCTCGAGACTTCAACGGTCACGGTTTGTTTATCCCTTCTGCTATTAAACCAAAAAAAAGATGAATGAGATCACGTTTGATACCGCTCTTTGATGTCGTTTATAATGTTGTTCCTCTCCTCCACCAGAATTAAAGCCATGAAAAACACACCGCTGCACTTCTCTAAAGATGCTGGGCACAAATAACCCGTCAGGTCACACGTATAGACATAATCTGCATCAGTGTTTCCCAACCCTGGTCCTCAAGGCACACCGTCCTGCATGTTTTCCATGTCTCTGCTTCAGCACACCTGATTTAGATTGCCTCCTCAGGAGGACATCACAAGCTGCAGATGCCTGTTAATCACTCATTCATTTAAGTCAGGTGTGTGGCAGCAGGGAAACATTGGTGTTTGAAAGGGCAACATGGAAAACATGCAGGACAGTGTGCCCTGAGGACCAGGGTTGGGAAACACTGATCTACATAGATATGAAATCCCATCACTGCAGTAGTCTTTTATTTTGAAAATCACCAGACGTTTTACACTGAAACCGTGTGTAATTTCCTGTCTAGCTCACGGCAAAAACAGGACCCGATCCTATCTTCAGCAGTGTGGCGCGCCGCTACTGGGACGCACTCGAAAATGTCCACGTCGTGGCTGGTTTGAATCACCTCCACAGACTATAAAGGATTCTATTTGAAGCAGCGACGTTATGCTGCCGTTCCACGCTGCTGATGCTTCCAATGTGAAGTAGGGGTAATTTTCCTGCCCTACTCCTCTGGCTAACTTCTACTTCCTGAAACTGAAGCGCCAGAGCTTTTTTTCCCCTCAGAAAAGGACTCACAAGGCATTCAATTATTCTAGAGACAACAGCAAATGTACTGAAATAACAAGTGAATGAGAGCTTTAAAGCTCATAGACTGTAGATTTTACTAAACCAGCAAAGAAAATTCATGTTTAAAGCAATATTTTCTCACTGACGTTCACTTTTTACCATTGTGTTTTTAACCTTTAGGACTGTAGCTGTGCTCCTGCATGAGCTCAGGTTTATTTTCACTTTCAGTGATGAGCCATAATATTACCTCTCTAAATGTAATATTTAGTCACATTTCTGTTTCTGACCCTTTATTTCCTTTGACTGTAATTTGTGAAAATCCATCATTCCTGATCCCTATAATTTGTAGACTCGCGTCAGAGTAAGTGGTCTCAGTAATCGGCAGACGGAGCAGAGAGGAACGGGACGCGGCTGAAGGTTGGATTTGGTCAAACTTTCAAACGGAATGTAATTTTTCTCCGTATGCCCACAGCCTGGTTTGTTAACGACTGTAAAGGTTGGGTTTTCTGGTGGATTTACTCTGAATTCAGCTTGAAAAATGGACCTCTTCTCAAACTAATTTAGAAAAATCATTGGTCGTAGGGATGCTCCAATTTGATCACGTGATTTTCAAAAGATCAGAATCAGGTGTAAAAGATCGGATTTAACCTTTTAAACAACAAATATGACTTTTTTAATTCGTCCGGAGATAGAGGTTTTCAAACGGAACAACAATGGCTTAGTTTTAATCTCAACAAGTTCCTCTACATCAATATTCTTTATTTCTTGGAAGAAAACACCATTACGTCACACAATTTACGGCAGGAGGGGATTCAGACACCATAACATGCAGCTGAAAGCTAGCAGGCTAGCGTAGCACAGGAGAGCTAAAATTGTATTTTGGTGATATTTTAAACCAGACAGCAAAGGCAGGGTAACAACCACTTGTAATGTGTGCATACTGGGCATTCAACATGCTGGAAAAGACAACGCTGCCTTCAAAACAAACTACTTCCTCCTTCGGCTTTTTTCACAGTGAATCATCGGTCTGCATTAAAGGGACACTTTGCAACTTTTTCATGTTTTTAAATCATTTTCTTGAGCCAGCATGTGCTAAAATGACCCTTTACAGGGTTAATGAAAGGCCACCCAGCCCCTGTCGCCCCCTGTGGCCAGAATATTCCACTTGCAATTTCACAGTTGCCGGTCCGGTCTGTTGGGACATAGAAAAAAATTGAGCTGACATACCTGGCTCTGCAGTCTGCTTCCAGCATGATTCCTGCATGTTTTAGATCATGAACACAGCTGATTTGTTTGATTTAGTGATGAACCGCTCCTGTAGACACTAATGAAGGCTGAGGAGACGTTTCAGCAGTTAGATTAAGGTGTTAAAAAGACGAACGCACAGCGAGGAGATAAGTTTCACTTTTGCTTTCACTAACAGACACTAGGGGGTGCTAAAAACAAGCCTAAACTGACTAGTGTTCCTTTAAGTCCCAGTTCACAGCGACATCGCTGACAAAACACGAAGCCAGCCAACAGTGAAAGCTACAATAATAAACAGAGAAACTGCAGAAGGACAGCTAAACGTCGAGGTTTCTCGTTCTGCAGCACCTGAGCTGACCGCACTGATAGCTTCAGGTGTTGTGCAGATAAAAGTTAGTCCCTGCCCCGTCACGGGAACGCGCATCACTCAATAGAGCCACATAATTAAGGATGTAAAGAATTTGAAATATGAATATTTTCAATATATTCATAATATTAACACGTTTTTTTATCAGTGTACTTCCTAAACAAGTGATGTTTTTGGCAGATAAACTAAGGAAATGACATAAAGACAGAAAGAAAGACATATCTAAATAATAATAAAAAAATTAAAGGGAAAACTTTATGTGTTTTCCCTTTTTTCTTCTTATTTTAATTCTTTGCTGAAGTATCAGATCGGGACTCAGATACTCAAAATCAAATGACCACTCAGGCAGGAAACAAAATGTGATCGGAACATCCCTAATAGCTTCTGTGTCCCTCTTTAAAAAAGAATCCCTTTTATAATTATTATTTATTCAGAAAATAAGGATTACTTAATCCTCGTGCTAATTTAATCATTTGACAACTCCCCCATCGTAGCCGAGGTTGTCTGCGGCTTCACCGCAGGAGCAGCGGCTGCTCTCGTGTCATTTGCATTCAGGTTTGCTCCGTGTGGTTCGGAGTGAACCTAAATCACACCAGGAGGTTACACAACTCATTACTTCCATCATAATTCACATCTATAATTAACTCTGCTGTTTTCTGGTTTTTAGCTGTTACTACACACATCAAGAGGCTCCCGGTAATAACTTGTTAGCACAAGCTGCAGTTACTCATAGAAGATTAAATGAATGAGGTCTCTTGGCACTGTGCAGGCTTTCATCAGCTATCTATCTCCTGCGTGATGGCACCAAGGTCTTTTAGGATTTCTGTCCTAAACAAAACGCCGATCCCACCCTTCAGAATAACGTGTAGCACTGACACGTGTTTTCATGGGAATCCACAACAAGCTGCTGACTAATTTTGTTCAGAACCTGTTCAGTAAACCAACATTAATATTATCAGGGGCCAACAACACGGTGAACATTATTATTTATTCTAATGTAAACTTCTGGTCTGAATCCTTCGTGTCCTCTTTCCCCAGGCACCACACGGCTTCCTCGGGAAGGAGAAGTTCCTGGTGTGGACTACAACTTCATCAGCGTCGGAGACTTCAGGATCTTGGAGGAGAGCGGGCTTCTGCTGGAGAGTGGGACCTACGATGGTAGGTAGCTGCAACGTGAGAGAAACGTCTTGTGTTTCTTTGGTCTAATAAAAAAATGTATTTTTTGTGTGAAATATGGTTATAAAAAGAATTTTCAGAAAAGTAGTGTTACCCTTAGACAAGTGTTGTTTAATTTATCACCCCTAAGGGCAGAATAGGAGTCTGAAAATAAAATGTTCAGTGCAGAATTAAGTAAGAATTAAGCATAAATAGAAATTCTGTGGAAGAGATTCACTTTTTGGCATCAGGGAATAAAAAACTTCACGTTTCCAAAGAGATTTAGTTTTAAAAATAACAATATTGTGTTAAAAACAGCAACTGAACGGATATAAACATGTTTTTTCCCACTGAATGACTTTAAATACAACATCTGACCATCAGTAAAAAAAGGAAAACCTCAAAAAAAGAAAAACAGATTAAGACAAAAAAGTTTTTAAATGATGCAAAAATCAAAACTTATGCAAATTTTGGATTCTATGTACAGTGCAGCTGTAAAAGCTTTCATCATTTGTTGAGTATATCATGAACAAAAGTTCTGAGGACTCAGATTTTCGCAACATTGGGGAGAGAAAACAAAAGATGTGCTGCTAATGGTCACAAAAGCAGTCGAGTGAAGATCACACGTGCTTCTAATGCTAACAGTGTTACAACTGCAGCCAGAATAAAAATAATCATTCAAAGAAGATGAGATAAAACACAAGTTCTTTCAGATTCTTACATGCAAATATATAAATATTCCAAAAAACCTCAATACTATAAATTCCTGTCGTTTTGCTTTCTCGGGCGTTCTCCTCGTTTGCTTCTCGTCTCGGTGGCTTTTCCACAACCACACATCCACAGATGATGACACAGTGTGAGAATAAACAAGTCCTCCTCTCTCAGATGTTTTCACTCTTTCTCCCCTTCCAGTCATCACTCCAACACAAGCACAGTACTTGTCAACAACATTACTGCACTGCCTCTGTGAAACCGGAGCGACAGCCTTGGTGGACAAACTCTAAAATAATGAACGTCTGCTGGTGGAATACTAATTTATCCTAACCGTCCAGTGAAGGCAAAGTAGAACCAAGGGGAGTAAATAACTATTGTTTTAAATAACAAAAGGGAAATATGTTTCTGTAATGTAATTCGACAGAAAGCCTTTAAATTCCTTCAGAAGTCCTTTAGGATGCTGATGGCTGAAGGAAAAACAAAGTACGATCATGTAAAAACACGTCATATATGGTATTAAATCTCCATAGCAACTATCTCTGAAACATCTTAATGTTTGTGACACACGGACGTGTTTCAGTGAGCTCACACTCGTTATTGTCACAATAAAGATTCTCCATCCTTTTCTCTTTTTTTTGGACTCTAATGATTCAGCGTGACTGTTCCTGAGTCAAATTTAGCCAGCAGACGATTCACATTCACACAGTGTGTATGTGTGTGTGCGCGCGCGCGTGTGTGTGTGTGTGTGTGTGTGTGTGTGAGCACCTGCTGGTGACCTTATGTAAACCAGCCAACCTCCTGCTCCCACCGGCTGTTTACACAGACACACATCAGGGGGACCCACTTGTGTTCTTACTTACAAGTCATGCTTTATTCATGGGATAAATCTGCTCGCTCCTTTTTCCTTCGTCGTTCCTCTCCCAGACACAAACCAGTACTTGTTTTCAGGTATCCCACAAAACAAAGATGTTTCTACGGTTTGCTCTGTCATCCACGCGGAAGGGAAGATCTATGACACCAAAAATGATTCTCTCAAAAACTCTAACCAAGGTGGAGTTTTGCAAATTCTCTGTTAGCATTCAGACGTAAGAAACCAGGGCTTTTAGGTTCTGCAAGCATAGATGACTCAGTTACTACTCTATGTAGAAGACCACAGGCGAAGGACGACGTAAAGAATGCTTATTGCCCACCACCTAGTTATGCCACACCCAAGGAATAATTTTCGGCAAAGACGCCGACAATTTGGGGAACTACTGCCCCCTACAGGCTTGGCATTCTTATGAATGTGCTTCACTAGAGTTTTTGCTGAAAACGAGTCACTGGACACGGTGCTGGCTGCTCACTTCACGTATCGGCAGTGAACCTGGCATCCTGACGGCTGATTTGTTCTATTGTTGCAACTACAACCTCCACACACTAGATGTCGCTTTAGTGTTCGTGTTCCATATTCAACCTTTAATCTCTTCAAAACCATACATGCTCTCACGGTGCCTTAAACTTATTCTAAATGTTGATATGGGAGTTTTCTAATCAGCTAAACATGCAAAAAATATAGATTTTAAATGAAAAATCCTGTTTCCAATAAGAAGTTTATACAACCAGCCATAAGTTGTCTTTGTAAACGACCGAGAAACCAAATTAAGCTTTTTCTAACGTCGCATCCTACAGTAGAGCTTAAACTGATGGTTTGTATTTAAAGATTTTTGGAAAGTGTTTCAGCGTCATTTTAGTCATAAATAGCTCATAAAATGCATGATTTCTCCTGCATTTCACAATGATCATGAACAAGATCTATCGGTTCTTGTTTTTATGCTGTAAATCCAGGCTAATGTGACATAGGAGACTCTTTTATTTAATGCAACCTCCAGTTGGACAAAACGTACCAACGCTGTTCCATTTTCATTTCCTTTCTTCTGTGTCTGCAAACCAAAGTCCGACCCTCCATGAGGGACGAAGCTGTAATTCTGAGCGCAGCGTCTTCTCGTGCCGGTGTTTTTCCGCTCCAGTGCAGAAACTTTGTCAGATTTCGTTTATGAAAGATGAGGTGAATATTCTGACGTGGAAGTGCGGCCGCTGTGTGTTGAGGAACAGTCTTCCAGTGACGTCAGATAAGGCGTGATTCACCGCTTGACATCCTCACAGCGACCATGTTTTAAGACATGCATGTGAAACGTACGGTGGCACATAAAAAAGGTCCTGATGAATCATTTAGGAACTCAAGTACCAGGGCCTCTGAGCTGTTCTTTATCTTTTTCACTGAATCCAGGTGGGATTTAAACCTTTCTATTAAGATTTCACCGCAGGCGAGAGGAGAGAACGGAGAGCAAACTGAGGAGGAGCCAGTAATGCAGTTAGATATAGATGCACGCTGAGCTCCTCGGCTGAAAACCCCTGTTGCAGCGTAAGCAGGACTGGCTTGGCACAGTGCAGATGTGTGAATTAGCTCCTTAAAGTCGGAAGGTTTCGCTGAACCGTCCCTGTGAGGGAGCTCTCTGATAGCAGTTGCCCCTTCCTCTTCACTTCCTCCTAAACCCAGTCACCAGAAGCGCCGCTCGAGCTGGAAGGGAGCGCTGATCTCTCAGCTGCCCAGGGAACTCAAAGAGGAGCTGGAAGTAATCGGACCGAGGAATGGGATTTATTCCATTTAGTGGCGCTTGAATTGCAGCCTGTTTTTTTTTCCTTCTTTCTTAGAAGAAGAAGAGAATAAACAAGGTCATTTGTCCCTTTTTATAGCTCACATGGGCTTCACTCCTTTACTGAAGAGCTCATGAATTACCTTCAGTTTATTAGTGTACAGTAAGTGAGCTGTGCTCAAGGTACAGAGCTAATGGGATTCTTAGCTAATCATAATGCTTTCACTAATAGTCCCAAATGACTTGCCTGAATGCTTATTATGTTAATGGATCCCGCGTAATGGTTTCTCTCCACTTTGAAAATATTTTATTGGAGTCGTTTTACACATAATTTTCACCCTCCTTTATCAGTGACCCTGCTGTAAATGATCCTCTTAATCTTTCATTTTCTCCCGTAACAGGTTGATCGGACGCTGGACATACCTATACCATACCTGCTGTGTGATCGGAGGCTACGTTGTTTTGCACGTTGGGTCCGAGGTTTCTGAGTTGTCTTGCAGGCAGAAGCTTAAAGAGACCATGTGTAGTTTTTACCATTAATCTCTGGAAAAATCCATCGAAATGTTGTTGAAAATTAATCAAATGAAGCCCAGTTGTTGAAAATTATTGGCGGCTTCTTAACATATAACCTTAAAAATCGGGTCTAAAATACATCGACGTGGGTCTAAGTCTCTGGGCGACGCCATATTAGACACGATGTTTCCTTCTACGGGAGCCTGTGAGGACAAAACGCATTTACAGATTTGAAACAAGCGGTTACAAAACTTTCATCATTTATAAACATTGTTGTTTTAAACATTTACCTCTTTGCTCGTTGCCATTGATGAAAGGGAGTCTGATGTCATTTTGCTGGAGGTTGAACGAAGTACTAGTTCGAAAATTGCGCTCCCAGGGATTTTTGACCCTAATGGCCATCTGTTGGTAAGGTCTTACTCGAACACAAAATATACCGCTTGCTTGCAATGATTTAGGTGTGTACTGCCCCCTATCGCCAGGGAAAATACACACCGTCACTTTAAAGATGAAGTTCACTGACAAAATTATAATACTAAACTCAGCGTGAATAATCGGTCACACGAATTTCACATGCATGTAGAACGTAAAAATGGTCTTATTTTCTGCTTTAACCGGAGAAAGAAATTAGACGGGGAAATGCTCGGGTCAGAAAAGGCGTCACACTGAAAATTAGCATTTGATAGGCCAAATTCCACTACTGGAACTTCCAGGTAGTTTTACCGGAACTTCACGGCACGCCCGTGACTCCATTTCACCGAGACGACCCTAAAGGACCATTTTCAGGGCGTACACAAACTGGGGTATGTACTCTGAATGGCCCGGTAGAGTTACTGAGCCAGACTTGTGTTGGGTGTAACTCAGTAGGAAATGACATCGGCAGACGTCACCAAACAAACAGCATTTGTAAAATTGGAAGAGTTGCTGGTAAAGCAGAAGGGAAGGGAAAGAAAATAAGCAGCATTCTTTAAAATCGCGCTTTCTAACCTCCGAAAGCTGAAAAATGTATTGGAAATCCCCCCACGATGCCATAATTCACAACACTGCGAAAGGGATGCTGTAAAAAACGGTGCTTCTTCTGGTCATTGAATGCCGTTTTTTTGCATTACACAGCATCTCTCCTGGTCCTCCGAATCAATTAAATTACATCGTACTTCAACAGAACAAGACTTTTAATGTTATTAATGTCCGAGGACGCCTTTTGGTGCTGATCAGTGACATCACTCACTACTGAGGCAGTGGTGATATGCTTAACGTATTAGCAAAGTCGTGAAAAGGCTGGTTTTGTATGGAGACACAGCGGCTGAGAGGACCAAGCTATCACATCTCCCGGTCACTTTTCCCTCTCCCAGAACTCTCACAGTGGAAACACGACTCACCCATCTTGGCTAGCGACCCAGGAAGGCTTTGTTGTTTTTTGCAGCCAGGAGAGAGCAGAGCGCATCTTGGCTAGTACAAGCTAACCGTTAGCATTAGCAACTCCACAACATGACAGAACGTCTGCAGACGTGTGTTCTTTGTGGAGATGAAACATCAACGTTGCAGAGCGAGTGGAGGCAGGGGAAGAGTCCCGTTTCCTTTAGCCAATTAGAGGTGAGATGTCTGAATATCATGAATAATCTGTCCTTTTCTGCCCCTCACTCCTCCATCTACTTCCTGAAACAGGAGCAGAAAACGACTCACAGGGCATTAATTCATAGACCTCAGCAAAAGTGTTGAAGTAACGAGTGCATGCCCTCTTTAGGCCGTCTTTAGCCACTCGGTGAGTCTTTCTGAGACTCTTTGGTTCCTCTGTGCCTCTGTGGTCTAAACTGGACTAAGCCAGTGGACAAATATTTGTTCAGTCCGGTCCGAGACAAGAGGCACAGCTGAAATTGCGAACATGGAGAGGCTTTTTTCTCCTGATCTGTTGCCAAGAAATTCTGACAGGCTGACATCTTCTCCATCCCAGTTGTTTTAGCATCCCGGTGTTCAGTTCATACGGGGAAGGAAGCGCTCGGTTTTGAATGTGAATGCAGCATCGGGTCATCGCCGGACGCTTGACTCTGTCTGTTCATGATCACGTTGAGATGAAAAGCTCGTGACCTTGTGCGGCTCATTCACGGCGTCTTTGACAACAGAATCTTTTCATTCTGAGGAGCAGAGTCTGACACCGTGAAATTGCTCGTACGCTCTCTGAAAGGGGAGTCTCACTCTTCCCGACTCATCAACCCGTTGACACAAGGATCACACACAGAAAAAAAAACGCTGGACAAGCCTCCCAGCTCATCTGCTTTTGAGACTTCCCACCATTTATAAAGGCAAATGGCACCACAAATCTCCACTGACACACTTCTATATCAGCTGCACACATTTATCAGGGGCCAGGACACATGTTTGTAGGTAATTAATCACAGAGGTAGAGTCTGGCTGATGAATGTCTGTGTGTGGCGGGAGACGAGGCAGGGGATTAGCCAGAGAACCCAGTCTCTGCCTGCTATCGTTACGCAATGCCCCTTAATGAAGCCATATTTGACAAAAGCGGATGAGTGTCACTTAGTGAACACAGAGTTGCATACGAAGAGGGGAGGGGCAGGCTTTCATCCGGCCTCCCCTCTGCTTTTAGTGAGATCTGCAATAGTTGCATTAACCCAGTTTGCTGCGTATTGTTGCCGGCGAGCCCGCAGAGACGAGACCGGGTTCGAGACCGGCTCGCTTATCAGCAAAGCTGCTGCATGAATGTGATGTTTTCCTCAGAGCTCCCTGTTTTATGCTGTTGTCAGCTTTCCTTTTTTTTTAACCAGGCTATAAAAAGATCTAGTGTGTTGATAAACTCCGGTCCTTCAAAACAGCGTTTGATACGTCTGCATGTTGGCGCTGGAGCACATCAAAGCTTCACATCACGGTCCCGTTCACATCTGGGACCGAATGGAAATATGATCAACTTTCAGCGGCTAATTAATTAGCTGAAGATCTTTATTTCCCAGTGGTATTTCCCCCCTATACTTTAATTAATCTAATTATAATCGTGTTTTAGCTGAGATCACTTATTGTAAGAGCTAAGTAAATATTTTTTTTCCTGCAAATGGATTGCCAAAAAAAAAGCGTAATCTGATCGTTTTGTGTAAACACGTCTGACGGAGCAGCATTTAGCAAACAGATCAACGTGATAGATGGTAGGGATATGAATTAGTATGCACGTTATTTCTAATCCTAATGGAGGTGGGATAATTGCTTATTCCCAGCCTAAATTGACGTTAACGTACCGCTCAGCAGCCATACATCGATGGATTAGCCTGCGAGTCAAATGATAAAATAATTTAACAAAGTTTTGTTCCCCTCGCTGTGATCCCTCTGAATGTTTACGCACCACAACACAAGGTCTTTCTTCATCAGGGAGGGAAAAACAAAACAAGCCAAGAGATGGGTAATTGCTGTATTCAGTGATCAGTGTAATTAGTTGCTGGCAAATTCCGACTGAAGTGATTTTAATGTTACATGAGTCATGACAGCCATGTGGAGCAGTTATCCGAGGAAAACAAAGCAGAAGGTTAAGAGACGTGAAAATCATTTCATTCAGAGGAAGGAGTCTTCAGAAAGGTAAAGCAAGGTGGTTCTGAGTATTGAGTTTCCAACTCAGCATAAAGACTTTAAAGTTGAACGCAGCGGTTCTATCCGTTATCCATTTTTCAGAATAAAATCCAAACCTCTCTTTGTCTCTCTCCTTTTTCTCCATAAGGTAACTACTACGGCACCCCGAAGCCTCCCGCTGAGCCCAACCTGGTGCAGCCTGACCTGGTGGACCAGGTGCTGTTTGATGAAGACTTCAGTGGCGAGGTTCCCAGAAAACGCACCACCTCCGTCAGTAAGATGGATAGGAAGGACAGCGCCGTGCCCGAGGAGGAGGAGGACGATGACAGGCCTCCTCTGGTCAACGGATTGCCTGGTCAGTTGATTTCTACATGCAGAATGTCCTGCTGGAAAACAGAAATCCTGCTCTGGAATGTCCCGTTTTATTTTTGTAACTTGCAAATTGCAAACATAAAATATAATTTATCTTTTATTTAAATTTCATAAAGTGTTGGAGTGGTTGAGTGCTGATTTGTCTGTGGAAGATTTTAATTTAGCCTTTCAGCTAAACATAGCCCAAAGCATTAGTATATAAATGTATATTTAGTTAATAATTTCTTTGTTTTAACAATAATTCATTTCAGTAAATATGTGGAAGTCTGATTAATCAAGTCAGGGATCAGTGAAATGAGTTATACTGGATGAAAAATATGGAAAACCCCTCCACACCGTCACCTGTAGGTTTCTGAAGAGCTGAACTGAAGCCCGGTGGGCGGCTACTACCACCGCCATCATGGTCACGTCACGTCTCATCACTCCCGGAAAATACAAAAATGGAGCTGAGAGCGGGGCGTGAGGGTGAGGGTATATGATTGACACCCATCAAACTCTGAACCGATGTAGCTACGAGCTAACTGAGCTAACCGAAGCTAACAGAGGTTGGCAGGTGCTTTCAGCCAGAAAAACTCTGCTACCCTCTGCCTGAACGTGAGGCTGAGGCCTTCCCTGGTGCAAGCAGGAGGGCCATAGACATGAATACGTAGACGCTCCATTGGGCGCTGGAGAGCATAACAGCATCACCGCCATATTGGGTGGGTTTCTCACTCTCCAAACCCAACTGGAGTCAACACAGGGTGAGCAACTATGCCTGTTTTTTGTGCAGCCTACGGTTGCAACAACCGGAATACTATTGAAAACAGATCATGTGGGATTACTATTGACTTTTCTAGCCTACCTGTTGGAATTTTATATTTTAATTTATTTTTAATTATATTTATATTTAATTCTCATGCCATACCACATGTCTGATTTAGTGAAAAAGCATAATAAAATGTGTTTTTTAGTTGGGTAAGCTCCTTCCTCAGTAGGAATATATGCACTGGGGGCAAATGGAGACCCATCCAAGATGGCGACCGGCCACTATGGCAGCACCAATAGGCAGCACCAGTCCACCAATATTTCAATCCAATATTTATTGACACAAAGTTTTGCTGCAAAACAGAATTAATCAACCTAACATGTACTTCCTTATTTTTATGCTAACTTTTTTTATTCAGGTGGAGAAAGTAGCCTCATATCTTGAAATCTAAATGTTTTTGCAAATTTTAGTGAACCCCCAAAAACCTTTTTTTAACTAATGCTCCAGTTAGAATTAATTCAGCCATAATTTAAAAACACACATGCTTTCTAAAGAGTTAACACCTTTTTTAAGTCGTGTTATTAGGTAGATATTAGAATAAACTTTGCAGAAACCGATAATCTTTTGTCTCATTTAAATACGAAAGTAAATGTAGAATCATTATCATCAGTTTGCTGGTTTTAATTTCATAAATGTGAGAATTTCTGTTAAACTGAACCTCATTAGGCCCTTTTTGCACATTTAGAGAATTTGGCTATTTTGTTTATTTTCGTAATTGCATGTCATCAAGGAGGGGAATTTCTCAGCTCAATGTGAAATAATGAAGGCAGAAACCCGGAGTGAAACGGAAAACTGTCGGCATATGAGCAGTTATTTATCCCATCTTGAATGAGAGTTAAAAAGGTCAGCAGTAGGAAAACACACACCATAGGGCAAGCAAACACATCACAAATCAAGGTTGGTAAATACAAATTTTTATTTATTAAATTAGATTTCTATCATTCCAAGTTGCCTTTAGGTTGGCTTTGCACCACCACCCATTTTTTTCCCTTTATTATTATCATTTAAATCGTGTGCATTCCTTGGATTTTTGTGACAGCACACATACGAGACGCTACCAGACTGTCGGAAAACAAACGTTTCATTTATTCACATTTATTAGATTGTGATGGGATTAGCCTCTAAGCTGTTTAAAGTGAGATCGCTACACATCAGCGTGCTGTCACCGTTTCCAGCCAGTCTACTGTAGCACAGGTCACCTTCACGGAGTCTTACGGCGCGTATGAGATCAAGCAGGATAACTCCTCATCTCTAAGGAGTACATTTCCCCTTAAAGCCTTCAAGGAGAAGAACCTTGTAGCAGAAGTGGGTTATGTCCTGCCAAGATTACCTGGATTGAGGTTAACTCAGGAGCAAACTGAAAATGTTTCTTTTTTCTGAACAAAATGCTGTTTGAACAGTTAAAGGTCAAACAGGAATCCAGCCTCTCTTTGCCCAAACGCTCAGGCGTATTCAAATCAAACACTAAATGATCCAGCAGCTGTTTTATGGAAAATGACCCCCCCAACAGTTCGAGAGCAGCCTCAGACCGGCCATAGATGGAGAGAGTTATGGTCGAATGAAAACAGAGGTTAATGGAAAATGTGAGCTCCGGGTCTCTGAACTCTCCGTCACCACTTCTCCCAGGAATCTGGGCTTAGACCGTCCTCCTCATCTGCAGCTCTGTTGTCAAGTCGGCCCTCAGCCAGCTTTGAACCTCGCTGATGAACTCCGTTCTGCTCTCGGCTTTGCCCTCGGGCTGGTTCTCCCAGTCTGCATGACTAGAGCGCCTAAAGATCCTTCAGACACGCCATGCACATCTTCATCTGTGTGAAGATGAAGAGTGAGAGTTTGTTTTTTTGATCTGGGAGGCAAAGTGATTGAGTTTAGAAAACCAGAGGAAACCATCATGACGCTGAAGACCTGCGTGTTTAAGGTTTTAACTCAGTTTAAGAGTCAGGTGGAGCAATTATTGTAAATGTACCGAATATGCTTTGTGTGTGCGTGCGTGTGTGTGTGTGTGTGTGCGTGCGTGTGTGTGTGTGTGTGTGTGTGTGTGTGTGTGTGTGTGTGCGTGCGCGCGCTGCACAACATAATTTGACATTATTCTCCATTGTATGGAGGTTGGCTGCACATAAAAAGAAAAGGATGAAAAGCTTTCCTGTTTCATCTTTTAAAACCATCTTCTGAAGAAAAGCTCTAAGTGAATTAGCCGGGCCTTCTCTGCATGTTTCGTGTTCATTATGGAGTAGTTTCTCATTAAAGGGGAGTAACAACAAATGCAGCGTATTATATTGGAAACAGCATTAAAGGATTTAAAATAGACCTGGCTTCCAGGCTCAGATGGCCCTGTCTGGGTGGATTCTCACCTCCATCAGTTCAATTCATAGTGATTAGACGTATATACATAGGCAAACGCTGGAGCGCGGAACGCCTTGGGAAATGCAAAGCAGCCCTTTGGCGGACACACGCATCATCATCACTCGCATGCAAATCCTGTGAGCAGCATAAGCTCTCCCTGCGCTCCCTGCAGCAAGCAGGAAGAGCGGCGGGCCCAGGTGTTTTCACGGACTAACCTTTAACTGTCTGTTCTGTTTTGTTGTTCTTCAAACCACATTGTAATCATGTCCGTCTGTTCAAACTCTCCAGAGCACAAAGACTGGAGGAAAGCGGTGCCCAGCTACAACCAGTCCAGCAGCACCATGGACTTCCGCACATGGAGCTCTCTTCCTCGCGATGACAGCCTGGAGCCTCTGCCTCTGAACTGGGAGATGGCTTACACCGAGACCGGCATGGTCTACTTCATAGAGTAAGTGAGGAAAGGCTTTAGTGGCCATTTCCTGCTGAAATAACTTAGTAATCTTTCTTGATTAAAGAAGTGCATACAAAGCAATTTAATCTTTTATTTTAAAGGGACGCATTATGCAAAAATCACTTTGCATCCTTTTGAGCAGCCATGTGGGTCTCTGTGCCTTAAAAACTAAACGTTAAACAAATCTGTCCATCCGTTTTTTGTCATTGTTTGGTTTTAGGAAGTATGTGCCTAAAACAAGCCGTTTTAACAAGTCCCTGTTTGTGATGTCACAAATGGGAAAAGAATAGAACCACCTCTCACGTGCAAAAGAGACCTGCTGCTGGAGGAGCAGCAGCTCTACTGCGAGCCCCTCCCAGATGTTGGCGCTTCTCAGACGCTATAGCAAATAGCAAATCTGGTAAACAAGCTAGCTTAAAAATGTCATGCCTCTTAACAATGTTCTAACATAGTATAGCTATACATTTTTTGTGGGGATTAAAAAATAAAACAAAAAGTATTGAATGAAGTGGTGTTCTCGCATTTGTCTAAAAACCTACACCAATAATATAGTTCGGTCCAAAACCAACGATTGGACTATTTGGTTGTCGGTTTTGCCAAACCGCCGCACTCCCCTGGGTCCTCCACTCATTCCACACTCACGTTTTTAGCAGCAGAACACCACTGGTGTGAGAGGTTCTCCACTCAATAATATCAGAGAAGGAGAAACAGCCGGCTGCTACCACTTCAACTTTAGGACAAACTACCAGAGTCCCAAAAAGAAAAACACCATTTGAAGTCACGGACAACTAAACACTGAGACTGGTGTTTAGCGCTGTCATTTCCTCTGAAAATGCGGGTTTGTGGTTCTGGCGGATGTGTCCCAGGGATTATAGCTGCCTGGAGGGGTGAGTGTTCTGTGACTGTGTTTGCATTTAAAAGCTAGTTTTGCTACTGTAGCTTTAAAGTGACAGAGCCCTGAAGTGGCTCATCCTGGAAGGTACTGAAATTATCAAGAATGAAAACTACTGAAATTGTCTTATGTGAGAGAGATTTTAGATTTTTATTGACCATAGAACTATTATACCTTAAGATTATTATATTATATTATATTATATTCTATTATATTATATTATATTATATTATATTATATTATATTATATTATATTATATTACATTATATTATATTATATTGTTTTATATTATATTATATTATATTGTTTTAAATTTTATTATATTATATTATTTTATATAATATAATTTTATATAATATATTATATTATTTTATTTTATATTATATATTATTTTATATTATATTATATTATATTATATTATATTATATTATATTATATTATATTATATTATATTATATATTGGCACAAAATGTACTTTTAGCTCTCAGGTGCCACTGCTGCAATAGTAACACTGAGTGACTGTAGATGGAGTTTTGGGAATCTCGCTTGATGACGTCTATAAGGTTTCACTTCCTGTTCACGGTGATGGTCAGGCACGATTACAGCTGATTTGTATCTCACAGCATTCGGTGTTTATTTTCCTATCAACAGGAAACGCCATAAAATAATGACCTCAAACATTATTTTAGGACTTCCTGCATCCAGTCATGTTTATTTAGGTAAAATCAGAACAGTGAGCATCAAACATAACTCTCACAATAACGTATTGACTAGAACATCCCGGTGGTTTGTGTGGTTTGTATAAACAGTAAGAGGTAAAATCAGCACGATGACTGTTTGATCTATTTTTAAATCGGGCGATGAGGTGAAATTCAGAGCAGCTGACAACCTGATTCACTGTAACTTGTGTTAATTATGTCACTGCACAACTTCAGGGGGGAGTTAGTTGTAGTAACAAATCTCAAACAAAAGCATTTGCGTCTATTTGATCCGGTTCAGTGTTCGATTCGTTTGGATCTTTGTTAGACGCGAGTACAGGAGTTTCTGTCGGCGCCGGCTCGGCGTGTCGTCGGGTTTGATCATCACCGAGCAAGGGTGTGTTTTTGTTCTTCGAGTCACTTCCTTGATCACTGCAGAGTTACAGCTCAATGACATGTTCAAAAAGTGGGGTGGAAAGAAATGATCTGGGTGAAATACACATAATGTTTCTACCTTGATGACAGATATTTATACATTAGATTATCCAGAAACAGCTCAGCTCTCCAGTAAATTGATTCTCAGAACTAGAAGTGATTCAGTCGTTCTCTCAACACGACGACATGTTTTAAATATTGCTTATATTTGAGTCTTTTTCTGTTTTATTTGCTCCTAAGCTGCTTTTCTTGGAAGATGTCAGAGGACGGTTTTGATTTTCTCCCGTGGTTTGGTGTATTTGAGGATAAATGAGTCATGTTTCACCTTCAGATGGTTTTGTTCTCTCTGAAAAGGCCACCTAGCTACGATGACATGACGAAGAAACCAATCATCGGTCCACAACAGCATAATACAGAGGAGCACAGCTGCTGAGTTGTTGGTTTTTTTATTGCAGTTCATGTTTTTGGTCACGTCTTTTACTTTAACACCAGTTTCCCTGCTGCTCCAGGTTTTTGTGTCTTAGTTTTTTATATTTTGTGCTTTGCAGCCACAATACCAAGACAACCACATGGCTGGACCCCCGCTTGGCAAAGAAAGCAAAGCCTCCAGAGAAGTGTGAGGATGGCGGTACGTACCTACCAAACACAATCCATCACTTCACATCCATCCACCTTAAAGTGTTTGGTTTGTATTTGGAGCTCCAACATGACCTGAAAGTCACCCTCGGCATCACCGTGTCATGGCCTAAATTCTCAGCCTTCTGAATACGGAGGTCTGCTTAAAGGAATTTCAGACGTGTCTTTGTATCCCCAGGAAGATAATGTGTTCTTAAGAGCAGCCAGAAACAAAGAGCGGCACCCTTCAGCCTAGTTTTAATGGATTTTTACAACAGAAAGCTACTTGGAGCCTCTGAAAGGCAACTCCAAAGCTCTCTCTTGCATTAAGAGCTTTTTTTACTCTCGCTTTTTCTTCCTTCTGCCTGATATTTTGATCAGGATGCACATCAGCATTTCCAGTCAACCGGCTTAGTGGAAAACCACAAGAATGTCCCCTAAATGGTTGAATTTTTTAATGTCTTCTTTATTCAGATAGATTTCCTAATTGGAATGAAAAAATACAAAAAATTAAACTAATAACCATCTTTTTTTTTTTCATTTCACTTTATTTGTAAAGCGCCTTCCACGACCCAGACGGGCGCCCAAAGTACTGGTCACTATAGCGACAACGTAACATGCGAGAGCAACAAAAGAAAACAATAAAAATTGGCATCACAGCAGCAAAAAAATAAACATTGCAGACAATAAGCAGGTAAGAAATGGCTGGACAATAACGCCAAACTACTACAGCTATTGTTTAAAAGCCATGATATAAAAATGTGTCTTCAAATGTGACTTAAAAATCGGCAGCGATGGCTACTGACACACTGTTAGAGGAAACTCATTCCAAAGTCTTGAAGCCATGACAGAGAATCCCCCCATGATCTGTACTTAGTGCGCCAAAACATCAACAGTTCCCCATCATCTGACCCTAATGCACGCAATGGAGTGTACCAGTACAGTAAAGCCGTCAGGTAAGATGGAGCAGTTCCCTGTTAGGCCTTGTAAGCAATTGTTAGTATCTTGAATTTTGCCCTATAATGTATCGGGAGCCAGTGTAGCGATGCCAGCACTGGAGTAATGTGCTCCCAGTGTCTGGTGCTGGTCAAAATTCTAGCAGGCGAGTTCTGGACTAGCTGCAAATGTGCAACCGCACCCTGACCAAGGCCAGTATACAATGCATTTTAGTAATCTATTTTGGATAGGACTAAGGGCCAGAATGGCTGCCATACGTAACTTGCGTTGATTTGAAGCGTCGTTTGTGCTTTGCCGTGTAACAGCAAGTATGTGAACAAAGACGCAGCCTGCTTCCTGCGCCAACACGAGGTTAAATAGAAAGTATATCCAGGCCCTAAGGCATGAATGACCGACTCAAGGTGTTCTCTAGACAGCATGGCCTTGATGTTCACCAGACGGCGCAAGTTGAAGAAGCATGACCGCGCAACACGATTAATGTGTGCGTCGAACTTAAGGGCTGAGTCCATTGTTATTCCCAAATTAGTGACGGTGCTCTTCACATTTACAGCAAAAGATCCTAGATCCACATCAGTACAAACGTTAATGGAAGACCCAGGAGAGAAAACAATCACCTCTGCTTTGTCTTCATTAAGACGCAAAAAGCTAGAAGCCATCCATGATCTAACTTCCCCTACACATGGTAAAAGAGCAGTGACCGACCCGCTTGGCCATCGCTTCAGGGGGAGATAGATCTGGCAGTCATCAGCGTATTAGTGAAAACTCATACCATGGTGCCAAAGGAGATAACCCAAAGCAAGTAAACGGCAAACAAAAGTGGACCCAACACAGAACCTTGTGGTACCCCACACTCTAGCCCCACCCAGGTTGATGAGGTATCTCCTATCTGAACACAAAAGGACCTCTCCAGTGGGTATGAACCTATCTATTGCAAAGCTGCCCCAGTGACCCCTACCCACTGTTGGAGGCGAACAACATGGTCGACCGTGTCAAGCTAATGTGTTTAATAGGGTATACACTCTAGAAATTCATTTACATTTTTATATGTTGGTGTGTTAAAAGTAAATGTGAATTACTCTTTACATTTACACAACTAGGTTTAGTGGAACCAGTTGACATAACTTGGTTAAGTAAATTTATCATTTCCTTTCTTGGAGTGTAGTTTCCTGTAAGTATTTTTTATCTTCTTTTCCTCTCTTCGGATTGTTAGCTGCATCTTTTCACAACTCAGTGACACATTATTATCTTTTCTCTCCAGAGCTACCCTACGGCTGGGAGGAAATCGATGACCCACAATATGGAACATACTATGTTGAGTAAGTTTGAACAACACGTCTAGTTTCCAGGTATTTTTTTGCCGAAACACATTCAACTCTGTCTCCTCCATCAATAATCAAAACAAATGAAAACATTATAATAAATTGGAAGCCCTAAAATGATTGAGAGATTTATTTTGTTACTTTTGTAACTTGCTTAGAGGAAACATTTACCTCGCTGTTTTAACCGTTGGTGGCAAAACGGAACACTACACGGACCGTGCCCTTACTGGCTCGTGTGTCAGCCGGTTCATCGATGTGCATGTTGTTTGTATGCATGCCGTGTGTTTTTGTGCTCGCCCACAGCAGGACAAGAGTGAAGCAGCCATTAGGTTCAACAGCCATCCTATCAGCAATCCAGAGAAATGGGGAGAGTCTTAACTAGAGCACACAGAAAGAGCAGAGCGAGGGCTGGACGAAGTGCCAGCCTGTTGTTGTGATGAAACTGAAATGGGAAAGCTCGTGTTGTTTTATTGCTCAGACTGCAGATGAAAACCTCCCAGGTAGAAGAGACACGAGAGGGGAAGCTTGCACTGTGTGGACGAGGAGAGTCGATGGCATATTGATGGAGCTGGTGGCTGCCAGTGTTTAGTTTGAAATGAGCTCCCTCAGAAACAATGGCCTTGGTTTGTATGCCAGGGGGACAACAAGCTGTTTACCTTGTTGTAGAGGAACAGGGTGTTTCTGGCAGTCGAGGCTTCATTTCCTGCAATATTAGACCGCTAAAAGCCACGGTAGTTAAGAGGATACAAGATAACCTTTACTGTGTGTGTGTGTGTGTGTGTGTGTGTGTGTGTGTGTGTGTGTGTGTGTGTGTGTGTGTGTGTGTGTGTGTGTGTGTGTGTGTGTGTGTGTGGTGCACATCCATCATTAAAAGACAACAAATCTTTAAAAGAAATTAAAATAATCTTTATATCGCTCGTTTTCATTGAATTTTCCACACATTGCGTGTCATCTAGTAATTATCGGTCTGTGTCAGGCTTGGTAGGAAGGATGTTTGTGCTTCGTTTTGTGGATTCAGTCTGTCTTCTTAAAGCTGAACCTGTTTGTTTCAGCCACATCAATCAGAAAACCCAGTTTGAGAATCCCGTCTTGGAGGCAAAGAAGAAGCTGAGCCAAGAAACTGCTGCAATCCAGCAAGCTGCAGCAGCACCTTCTCGAGGTAACGGCGGCACTAGAAAAGCGGTCTGAGCAGCTTGCATTTTATCTGAACTCAGGTGCACATATCTGAGCATCACTTTGTGCTAAAACTCAACAAGAAACATTAAAAGGTTTCAATAAAAGTAAAGATTTAATGAAATTGTCCTGTTTTGTGGTTGTAGGAGAGGTTTTGTGAGGGAAAGTGTTTATATTAGGGGTGGGAATTTAACACGCTAAATCAGTCACGGCGGTAGAAGGCTATGTAGTGAATCTTCTGGAATAGCTCCAGCATATGCCAGCAGCTTTTTTCACGCATGACACGTAAAACACATTATTTCTACTTTAAAAAATTGCTTTGGGGGCAAATTTTCTTGAACGATTAAAATGCGATTAATCACGATTAATTAATTACAAAGCCTCTAATTAATTCGATTAATCGTTTTAATCACGTCCCACACCTAGTTTATATATATAAAATAATGTGGGATTAAGTACTGAAACAGGGACAGCTGTTTGTAAATCAAGACAGTTTAGATGCTACAGGATAGCCCCGACTCTTTTAAACACTGAAATTTACAAAACAGACAAACTGAAGGAACAGATTAAATAGCCAAATCTGCCATAATCCAAAGCTCATGTTCGGCCAATTAAAACAGGTCAAAATACCATCCTTTAAAAACCGGATGTAGACTATTTAACTAAAAACTAGTTCAACTAGAAGTTAAAATTCTAATTAATGCATAAAGTTTCTTTTAGTATGCTGCTTTATGAGTTAGCTGCTAACAGAATCAACGATCTGCTCATAAACAACACACTGCCTTGGCTTTAGCGTTTCATCCTCTCCTGCTGGGATTATAGGGTAGGTGGTACAGTTGTGTTTCTATCTGCTAGCAGAAACAGAAACAAATGGCTTGGACGTGATTCATATAAGAAGCAATTAAACTTTGATGTTTGTCGGTGTCTGGCACTAGATCAATACGGTTTTATTCATCCAGCTTTCACATGGTGAAAAAATACACAGAATACAAATTTCATTATTCTCCATTCTGCAGTTTTAGAGTAATATGACTCATTAGATGTAATTAAGATTTAAGGACTCCTATGTAACACGTCCTAGAAAATATATTTATAATTTAACTACAGAGTTGAACCTAAACGACATCCACCACTGCTCGTTAGAACTGAAGAAGACGGTGCTGAAGGACACAAAAAACCTGCAAATCGGGCATTGTAAGAGCTTTTCTTTTCCACCAGGTGGTAAAAAAAGACTCTTGAGATTTAAAATCTCTTTTCTGAGAGTGTCCTTGCTTTGCTGCAGCACCATAATAAGTTTGACACCTTTGATAACATCCTATTGCACCCTAACTGGAGAGGTTTGACAACACCCTCGGGTTTAGGAGACTTGCACATTCATGCACCACCATAATTACTTTGGCAACTTTCTGACGTGCACTGTCATTGTCTGCCTTATTAGGGAAAAAACAAGAAATTCCTGTTAGACTTGAGTCACGTTGAATGACAAAGCTGCTTATTTCTGTACATTTTATGTATCTTTCTACTCAGATTAAGTCTTCCCTTCATTATAAATTAAACCTCTCTGGTATTAAGAAATGATTGTGGTAATTTAGGCTTTATTGTGGTCATTGTCCATGTTTTATTTTCACTTTTAGTCATTTTGCACCCTCAGAATTCACTAATTGACTAAAATATGAAAGAAATGTAATTAGCTCAGCGTTAGCTCTGTTTAGAGGGCACCCCCTCTGTCAGCCTGCTTTGATAAATATGTTTTCCAGGAATAGAAATCAGAGAGAATATCATCAGTTTATGCAAGGTCAGCTGGATGTGTCAGCCTTCAAGAACACTCAAACAGTAATGGATTGTCACAGTGAGCCATGTCTTCCTAAGTGTTCATAAAAAACGAATTTTCTGTCAGCTCTCCAGTCGCGGGCTGTGATGGGAGTCGACGATTCATCTTTCTCTGCAATAAACGTAATGAGTTAAACGTGTTTTCATTTTAACAAATGTGTAATGCATATTAGTGCTGCAGGGGTGGACCAGCTCGCAGCGCTGGCAGGGATTCAGGAGCCTAAAAGGAGGCGTGTAAGGGAGGCGGCCGCCTTTTAACGGTGCATGTGTCAACAGCTGGTGGAACATCACGTTAAAGAGGCGACGCGTAATCAGACATCTCTCTGCTCAGGTGTGTGGGGACTGAGGAAACCGCCATCTCACCGCTGATTACTGATTACACAACCTACTGAGCTGTCAGACTGTTGCTATGATGAAACCAAAGCACCGTGAGTCGGCGGTTACACCTCAGGCTGCAACACAGACTTTTACACTTTTCTATGAAATTACATTCCCAGAGTGTTTTTTTGCATAGAGTAGAAATGAAACAGAAATAGGACCCGAGATGCCCTCAGAAAAAAACCAAAAGTTTCTTTTTTGTTGTTTTATTTTACCGTAAATAGGGAGCCCAAGTCACGCCCATCTACTTCCGGACCATCGGTCCCCGGAAGAAAGAAAAAATGAATGCAAGTCAATTCTGCAATATGCCATGGATTTCACATGATGTTTTTGAATTTTAAAGACACATTTTGATGCCAAGAAAGCACTTATTTTCGAACAGCGGCAAAAGTTATTTTAGGTTTTGTGTGAAAAGACGTCTAGGACTACACATGTTCGTCTCACCAAATTGACGTCATCGAACCAGACATGGAGAAGAGAAGATTAATTTAGCGAGCTTCGAACCCTTCTTCCAGGATGAAAGAAGGAGCGTTAAACGTGGAGAAAACCATTATAAATCTGGCCATGTGGTAAATAGCAGCTACGCTGGTGGAAAAGAGATTCTGTGGCGACGTCATATATGCGACGTCTGATTTGTAGTCCTTTTAATTGTGAATTTTTCTAAGCTAAAAAATCTTAAATTACGTAACAGTAGAAACACACCATTACTTTTAATTTAAATTGAAGTACAACATATGTGTGATCCAGGGATCTGTAGCTATAGCTGGGATATGTAGTTTAAACATTTTACAGTAACTTAAAAATGTTTAACCGTGTTCGATGACTTAAAGTAGGTTACAGCAAAACCAATCATTTAAGGCGGGCGTACACTGTGCGACTTTTTCACCTTTTTGAGCCGATTTTCTCCTCGTGCGAGAATGTACGAGCTCGGGGCGAGTTTTGCGCTGAGCGTCGTGTAGTATACAGGGGGTTACGACAGGCGATTAACACCACATGACCAGCTACCGATCAGCAATCGTAAGCTTGCACGGATTTTTGGCGTGTTTGATATTTTGCTCGTCCCTCGTGAGGGTGTCGCACTGTTGAAGCGGCGCTGCGAGCGTCTGCGACCCAAAAAGTATCAGAACCGCAGTATCAGAGTATCAAAGTATCAGATGCGCAGACACACAAGCAGTAGCGTAAATGAAGGAAGTGGAAGCGAAAACAAACCAAATAGTTAACCCATTATCAAAATAAAAGCTGCGTTGCTTTGTTTTGATGTAAAATAAACATTTTTTCTTCATTTAACAGTGGGAAATGCTGGTAATTTATCGATTTTGGTCCAAAAGTGGATCAAATATAAACAAATAATATGTTTTCGTTGTTATTTTGTTATTTACGGAACAAACCAGACTTTTATTTTAATGTCAGATTGATTTTTTAACCGTAGCAACAAGCAGCGCTTGCCATGAAGCAACAGAGTACGCTTCTATTCCAAATGCCGTCCTCGTCCTCCCGTACTCAGACCAACGTGTTGCGTCATATATACTTTTTTTTAGCTGCGACGAGTTCATGCCAGACGTTCAGTGTGAGCAGTCAGGTCGCATCCGAGCACTGGGTCGTACAGTGTGAGCACATGACTCGTGAGATTTGCTCTGCGAGGAAGTCGTACAGTTTGAGCTGAAGCTGAACGCTACGAGTGAAAAAGTCGCACAGTGTACGCCCGGCTTTACACGAGCCTAGAGCGTTGACCAATACAGTTGCATATCCACAAGAGGGAGCTGTCAGTCACTAAGAATGCACCCCAGTTCCCAGCATGCACTACGGGATGACTCAGACGCCTCAGACAGGCTAGCACACCTAGCCTGAATGCTAAGTCACCCTGTATTGGATTAATGTCAGTCTGTAAACTTCAAGCTAACTGTGGAAGAAGAGGGAGGGGAACAAAAAGAGATTTACCTTTTGTGTATTAGAGCAAAGTGATTAGCGTAGCGGTCAAGCTTACGCTACATCTAACTATTGTTTTAGCCTGTTGTAGCATTAGCAGGGTTGTGCTAGCATCACAAATGCCAGTTTCCTGCTGGTTTTAGATGTTTCCCTGCTTGACTGATTAGCAGCTCCTGCAGAACCCGATGAAGGCTGAGGAGATGATTCAGCTATTAGAATCAGGTGTGCCTGAGCAGGAACATATTGAAAACATGCAGCTACAGCGGCCCTTTGTTAGTGCTACAAGGCTATGTGTGTGTGCTGTATGAGGCAAGGCTTTCAGCTCCTGCCAGAAGGGGTGGGGGACCTACAGTTGATCAAATCTCAAAATCTCCTCCCCCTCTCATTGATGACATTATGCTATGGACCCCAGCTTTAATTTATTTGGTTGTTGACTATTTTTATTATGTTTTTATTAGATTGTATCAAACTTGGGGCTCTACACATCATTATATTTAGATTAATGTGCATCCACGAGGACCGATTTGATGATGTTATGATCCAGGAAGAAATGCATTTTCCAAATGATCCTGAGTAACATCAAGTGAAATTCTTTAGTGATGCAAGAGAAGTCAAATTCCACGGCTGCCATACTTGGTGGATTTAACTTTTTCTTCCTCTGGTTTCCAACACATCACATCAGACCATCTTTGGACTTACCTTTGCAAGTTCAGGCCTGCACACTCATGTCTCCCTTCTTCATCACCTTCCTTTCCCTCCTTTTTTATTGTTGTGCTGTCAAAATGTTATTTTAGCACTCACTGGGGGAACGGAAAAACATCCCATGTTGAGTTTATCAAGCAATTTGAATGCAATTATGTAAATAAGCTTTGCTTGATCCATACAAAAGCATGGACATCTGGAGTCCACACCGACTGTGATAATTTACACTCGCAGCCGTTCGGTGGTGGATTTTTATGGCTGGTGAACCATATGAGATTCTGAGTGGCTGCATTTAAATTCGTCTCACACTCTGAAAGTTATGGAGTGTTTATAAACTAAGAGAACTCAGAGGGAAGTGTGGAGTTTTGCGGGGTTGTTTTTTTTTAAGCTGTTGCTATGTTAAAAACTAAATGTGGGAGAGCACAATGCAGTTTGAAGTGCGGTTCATAAAATAGAGATCAGCTGAAGCCAAATACATGTGAGGCTTTCATTTTCAATAGAACAGCAGCTGTTTGGTGGTGAAGCAGCCATTTAAAGCTGCAGATACTAAAAGACACATGAAAGTGCAGTGCTTTTTCTGTTTTAGTAGAATTCAGAATTGAGACCTCTCAATCTTCTGCCTGAGAGAACGAGGGTGAACAGTTCATGGGCTAGATGCATGATCGACTAACCACCACTAACCACGTCAGCCTAAAGCTTCATTTACAGAGTGGGGAACAGATGCCGACCCAAATCCATGCAGCTTCTGGACGAACTGTCATTTACACCGGCTGTGGCTCGTGTCCATGTATTTCAGTAATTCAACTTAGAGTGAGAGACCATCTAAGGGGTCAGGAACCCTTTGCAGCTGTTTGGATTCATTATCTGATTAGAGTGTAAAACTTTGAGTCTAGATTATTGAACCTTTTCGCAATATTCTGATTGTCTGATATTTTTAATGTGGGGTTTTCATCAGCTGTAGCCACAATCATCACAATTATAATAAAGACTGAAATATCTGGCTCAGCATGGAATGAGTCTATCTCATATTTTAGTTTCACCTTGTACGTTGAATTATTGACATAAATGAACTTTTGCACCATATTCAAATTTTTCGAGTTTCACCTGTAGGGCTTAGTTTACAAACAAAACTACTGACATTATTTCTCTTTAAAGAGATAAAATGCAAGAATCTGAGTAATTTTACATTTTAGTTTTGTAGTAAAATAGTAAATGACGTAAGTTCTATTAAGAGGAGTGTCATGTTGAGGGGCAGCTTCTTGACCCACGACATACAGAATCACACACAGAGCCAGGTAAGTAGAAATAATAATAATTTATTACAAAAATAAAGAAGTTCGGAGGGTAGATAACGAGAACTGAAGGCGCTGCGACAACAGGTAGCAGGATATCCAAAAGGGGTTCTGGGAAAGGAGAGCGAGTGAGTATTTAGGAGGACTGGTGAGAATGTAGAGCTCTGAAGGGCTTACGGGTTCCTGGGGGCTGTGAAGCGTGAGGAGAGGGCAGAGTAGGTCCGGGTGAGCTGGAGGAGGATGGCGAGGTCAGGTGAGCGGCTGAGAGCGAGCGGCCAGGGGAATAGCAGTATGACGTGGCGTGCAGGTATCCGGTCAGGTATGAAGTGGAGGTGAGATGATGCTGAGAACCTGGAGGAAGGACAGGCAGGTTACTGAATTGGCAGGGGACAGGTTTGCAAGTGCAACAAACTATGGCAGACAGGTCAGAAGGCTAGAGCTACCCAAACTGAGTAATCATCCGGCGTGGTGTTGAGTCACACTGCTCCTTAAATCCCCTGGGCCTTGATGACAGGATTAGCTGCAGCTGGGAACTCTCAGACACGCCCACCTGCAAACAAGACTCAGACACAGGTAGCTCACCCTGGACCATGACAAGGAGATCCGGATTTTCATGCATATTTTATTAAAAAAGTAACACAATAGTTACTTTTCCTGGTAATTAGTTACTTTTATAATCTTAGAGCTCAGTTACTTTTTTGACAAAGTAATTAAGTAACTATAATTAATTACTTCTTTAAAGTAACTTTCACTGGTATCCAGAACGTTGCTCACGAGTTCACATGTTAAGTGTCTAGAGAGGAGCTGGTAAACAAAAACCACACTCGTCTTCTCGTATATCGCAACAAAAGAAGCCAATAGCATGATGCAACATGAGTTTGTTTTTCTTTAAATAAACCAGATGCACCTCGCTGGCACATGTTTCACTTCCTGTGTGGCTCATTTAAATTCTTCAACTTCATGACGGTTCACTTGCGGCATCCAAAAACACAAAAACCATGCAGAAAGATTCTGCAGCTCCACATCCGGATCAGCACCGCAGCTGGTTCTGATCCGCATCTATCCCGCACTGTGTGTAAACGAGGCTTCAGAGCGGGCCAGTTTCCCCATCGACATGAATACCTAGACGCCCCATTGTGCGCTGGAGAGCGTAATAGTGTTGCCGCCATATTGGATGGGTCTCCTCACTGTCCAAAGTCAATGTAGAGTGAGCAACTCAGCCCATTTTTGTGCAGCCTACTGTTGCAACAACTGGCGTACTATTGAAAACGGATCACATGGGATTACTATTGACTTTTAAAGGCTACCTGATGAGATTTTATATTTTTATATATTTTCATTTATTTTGTTTATATTTGTGTTTTAATTATCATGCCATGCCATGTGTCTCTTTTTGTGAAAAAGCTTGATAAAACGTGTTTTTTAGCTGGGTGAGCACCTTCCTCAGTAGAAATGAATGCACTCGGGGCAAATGGAGACCCAACTAAGATGGCGGCCGGCCACTACGGCAGCTCCTATAGGCAGCACCAGTCCATGAGGCGTCTACGTATATATGTCTGTGGGTTTCCCTACCAGACAGTTACAGAAGATGTCACAGTCATCAGACATTTTCATTTTGTATGAAATCGTCTTTGGCAAGCCTTTTTGCTGATCGTGCTCATGAAAGGTCATGTACATACTCCACCAGCTCCATGGCCTCCATGGTCTTGGCTCTCTTTCAGAACACCATCTCCTTTAGTCCATTGATGAATTGGTCGAGCTCCTCTAACTCTCTCTTAGACTCGTCATCATCCAGAGATCCAACCAACAACAGGAGCGTCATCAGCAAACTGAAACAATATGATTATTGGGATATTTGCAGGATATTCATAAAACATTTAAATGAACCTCACATTTCTAATGTTTACACGTAAATGCACAAACACCTTAGGCTCATCATCACCATGCGCAGAGATTAAATGTTTTAGGCATCATTTCAATGTATCACCTTGTTTTAATAAGTAAATCTCTAATAATTAAGAGGCACTGTCAGCGCCGTTTCCACAACAAAAGCATAGCAGCAGGACTGCACCACTACACCATCGGCTTCTGTCCAGTTTTACTGTTTTTGAGCCTCGGCTATAATGCAGGCCAGTCCACAGACCATCAGGCAGCTAAGAAAAATACGTGTCTGTGATCTAAAGTGCTGATAGCACAGGACTGCCAGATAAGGAAGCTCCTCCGTTTAATGCAGTGCAACCCTGAGAGTTGGTTATCTTGTGTATTGCCTAAGCCACAGCCCGGCTGCTGTCCATATTAATGCTGCCGCTGACCTTTACTTGTTCCTAGCCTAGGTTATAAAAAGCCTACAATCATGACAGTCCTAAAAGCACCTTTTCTCTGGGCTTTATTAAACAGCTGAAGGGACAGACAATGGGCTACATTAGATACTGTCAGAGGTGGTGTACGCCTGTCCTGCTCCATACTTTTGTAATTGTTTGAAGCACGTCAGTTAGCTTCTAAAGCTATAATTTTATCGGTGTGTTTGGGCTCCCTTCTCAACCCGGTTGCTCAGAAAGGTCTGTGTTGGTGGGTTTGAGGAGTTTAAGTATACGTCTCGCCTGTTAATGAGAAAATCACTAATTAATACGTTGATTTGCAGCTGATAATGTGTATAATTATAGTTCAGCCCAGGCATGGTCTGATTTTAGAGTCTTTCAAGAGGGCTGTCATATCGCTAATCTTTGTTGCTGAGTTTGATGGGGTGCACTGTTTAATGATTGCATCAGAGTTTCATACAACCTGTCATTTTCTCACGCTTTCTTTTCAACTAAAAGCCCCTTTTGAAGGATGTAGCACACAAACAAGCACACTTCACAATGAAACGTGGTCTTTTTCACAGGTAAAGGAGGTTCACTTGGCTTCACGTCCGACCCGGGCCAGCTGAAGGGGGACATGTACCACACAGCTCTGAAGAAGAGCGCTCAGGGTTTTGGATTTACCATCATAGGAGGCGACCGTACGGACGAGTTTCTGCAGGTGAAGAATGTGCTCAGCGACGGCCCTGCCGCCCAGGACAACAAGATGGCATCTGGTGAGCAAAACGGCTGGAGCAGGGATGCACGTGAACACATTTTATTCAGCTATCGGGAAGATTTGGGAGCGTGTAACTGCTGATTTCTGAGATATTATTATTTTAAAGTTAAATTGTACAAAATGTGCTGTTTGTTTGACATTTGTTGTATTTATTTGAGCTATTTTGGTGCCAGAGACACCTTGAGTTGTTTATGTAATAAGATGTTTGCTTGAAACTGAAACGGAAAAGATTTCAGATAAAACGTAGAAAAAAAGCACAACAATGTTCAAAGAGATGTTGCTTTCTTCTCTGTTTGCCTCAGGTGATGTGATTGTTGAAATTAACGGGAACTGTGTGCTGGGGAAGACGCATCCGGAGGTGGTGAAGATGTTTCAGTCGATTCCCATCAATCAGTACGTGGACTTGGTTCTTTGTCGTGGGTACCCTCTTCCTCCCGATGTGGACTTAGACAGCGACGACCCTCTACCCCCTCCTCCTCCTCCTCCAGCCACTCAGCCGCAGCAGGCGCTGCACGGTGGGGAGGTGGTGACAGCTGTTCCCCTCATCAATGGACAGCCACTGCTGGTGAAAGGTGACGTCCTCCATGGCTCCTCTCAGGAGCTCCACTACGTTACCACCGATGCCAGTGGGCGGCCGGTGGTGGCTGCCTTGCCCAACGGGAGGCAGCCTGAGGGATGCGATGGGGCCTCGGGGATGCTTCAGCCTGAGCTGGTAAGCGTGCCGCTGGTCAAGGGTCCTGGAGGGTTTGGGTTTGCCATTGCTGACTGCCCTCTGGGCCAGAAAGTGAAGATGATCCTGGATGCTCAGTGGTGCCGCGGGCTACAAAAGGGAGATGTAATCAAGGAGATCAACCGGCAAAACGTCCAAACACTTAGTCACGCACAAGTGGTGGACATCCTTAAAGACTTCCCAGTTGGCAGTGAGGTCAACGTTCTAGTACTGAGAGGAGGTGAGAGACTGTCCTAACATCTGCCTTTATGCATATTTATATACTGGCTTTGTTTTCCATCCATTTTCTTTTCCATCCTATTGTCCCATCATGTGTTTTTTTATCATTTACTGTCAATGCATGTTCAACAGTGTCCATTGGCTTTGAGATCAGAGTGCTGATACTGACGGGAGGTGAGGTGGAGTTCAAGCTGGTCTGGGAGCACTAAGTGACAATGCCACCGTGTATGCAGTTTGTGTAAAGTCACCAAACTAGTAGAGAGTGTTATATATCTAAATTCACCACGGTTGCTGCCACAAACGATGATCAGATCCAGTTTGTCAGAGATTCGATTCTCACCATCGCTTGCAGCTTCTTAAGCATCCCAAGCTCTTCTGAAATGATCCGTTTCCATTCCTCTACTCAAACCACCTCTGTTTATGACAACTCCCAATGAGGCGTAATGCTCTCAAGTACGAGTGAGGGAATTACATAAGAGCAAGGATGTGCTAGATTCCAAGGAGTGGAGGGAAGATGGAAGGCAGCCTTCAAATGCCTCCTACTTCCATCTCCAGCCGCCTGAAGGGACTTACTGAGCAAGTCGATGAACTCCAGATTGGCTTTGATCATCAGTAGAGCGCATGGGATTTCTGCATGCCTCTTTATCCGCGGCCTCTAAAACATCCATGGTTAAACAGCCATAGAGGGATGGTCCTCTGGGGCTTCCTTCCCCTAGCCACGCCTGAACCATCTTCCACATTTAATGCTGTGTCATTATCGCCGTGTCCTGCTCCACTGGCATACTGCATGACTCCACTTTCAGGGCATTATCCAGTCTGCACAACTTGAAGAGTTAATGCCAGCTTTAACCCCTCATTAGTCAATGGCATTCCACTTGGAAACACTTCCTATTTTAAGTGTGCATTTGATTTACTGAAACCAGAGTGATCCCACCGTGTGGCTGGAGGGCGTTTCAGGTGTGCAGCAGATTCCTCTTTTCAACCCTTTGGTGACAACCACGTCGAGTTATGAACCTCCCATTGAAGCGTAAAAACATGTCAGCTTTTACAACGCACCAGGCTCCATTAACCTCTCCGAGCCCACAGGGCAGCGAGCTCCAGAGGAGGGTTTGTTAATTCAATTAATGCCGGGAGTTGAGGAGGAAGGAGAGAAAGGATGGGGCTGTGCGAGGTGATCTACAGGGAAATATGTGAGTGCTTGAGATGAAACATGTGGGTGTACTGTACAGCTAACAGAGATTTATTAGCCCTGGAATTACACGCATGAATCTTAAACGGCCTCACCTGCGTTCTACGCTGCAGTCAGATTTCTGTAAACTCATCTCATATTCTCTATGTGTCTTTAATCTCACCGCTGGATGGATGTTCCCTAATGGAGCCTCCGTTACTGAGTTCTGTGCAGCTCACTGGTTTATTTTTAATGCTCGCTTGTGCCCGTCTGTTAGTCAGAGAGACAGTGCCACCTGGTGGATGGAGCGTCAATAACAGTTGTTTTTCTCCAGCTCTGACCATCATTTTTAACAATATTCCTGTCGTCTATCTTTGTCAAACCATAGGTCAGACATCCCCCGTCAAGTCACTAAAGCCCGTGAGTAAAAATGTGCCTTTCCTTCTTTCTTGGTTATTGTTTCCCTGCGGGGACGTGTCCTCCCATTCAGCTTCAAACCATTTCTCTCCTCCAGCTTAACCAATAAGCCTCCATTGCATCAAATTAAATGATAGCAATAAATTTGAATATTGATTATCTTTCTCGCCGCCTTCTTTTGTTTGCTCTCAAAAACAGTCTTAATTACTTCCTTTCACCATTCATACTCTCTGGCTATTGTCTGGGGATTGCAGTAGTAATGAGGATTGGATGAGCCTCTTTAGATATGGCGGTGTTATTAATACAATACCTCCAGATAAAGAGGATGCCCTTTCTGCCTGAGGAGGCCTATCACAGCCTTTTGGGAAATCTCTACATTCTGTCTCGACTTTTTACGTCGCATCAAAAATCGCTTAGTCCTCAATACAATAAGAGAGATGTAGATGAAGACCGTTGGTTATTAAAGGAACTAGAGAAATGACCTTTCAGGCATTTATCTAGCATCACTATCCAGTCACTTGTCTGAGATAATGAGTGTGAGACTTTAAGCAAACATTTGCTGTTCGTTCAAGTGTGAGATTTATTATGAGAATTAGGCTGCATGACAGAACGTGTCCTTTTCTGGTATAATGAAGCAGCACGGCGTAACGGCGCCTGTTTGTTTTCAGCGACAAGAAATGACGGCGAGCACAGAGACGTTGGACGCCATCACAGATGCGACGCCCCAGGCCTTGCCTTACCACTCCAACACCAACACCCTGCGATCCTCCGACTCCCCGAAGAGAGACATCACAGAGATGTACCTAAAGTCGAAAGCCCTGCTGGACAGCAGACGTAAGCGTAGGCTCTGCGCCGCATCGTTTAACCTTTTGTTTCACTTTAACGATTGATCTTGTGTTAAAAACACAATGGTGGTAACGTTTTTCTCACCCACAGAGCCTCACACCAAAGATATAGATGTTTTTCTGAAGAGAGACATTGAAACGGGCTTTGGCTTTCGTGTTCTGGGAGGAGAAGGTCCACAGCAGCCAGTAAGTTTAGAACGCCAACCTGTTGGGTTCCAACGCCACTGGTCAGAGAAAACTCAGTGTGGATTTGTATGGAAGAGCATTAAATCAGCAGTGTTAATTCAACACTGAGAACACATGGTTCTGCCCTGTACAGTGTAAAAGTTACACTGATCTCAGTGTTAAACATTCAGTCAATTTTACACTCATTAGAGTTAAATTCAGTTATGGAGTAATCCTTTAACTCTCAGTGAGAGGGAGATTGTTAGCAGCGCTACTTTGACGTCATCTTTGACTACAGCTAAAAAAACTACAGCGTCGCACGGTAAGTCGTCTTCCGCCTTTTTTCGGATTGGTTCTTTTTGAGCTGGCTAGTCCCGCCCCTCATGGTGCTCGCTGCCTCTGAGTTTCCAGACTCTTCCGCTGTATAGAACAGACAGAGGGAGAGTCTGGCAGGCCAGGCTAACAGCTAGCAGCCACACTGTAAAATGCCAGCTAACTCCTGCCTCACGCATCACATGACTTCAGACAGCCAATGAGAGTGAAACAGGGCATTTAGTGTGAACTGCCACTTATTAATACAGTGGAATGACACAGCAATCGCATTCCTGTGAACAACCCCCTTACTTATGGTGCAAACATAACAACAAATAACCACATTTGCAACAGTAAATACAAGGAAGTGAAGTTGTAACTAAGAACAACACAACCCTCCCAAAATAAATAAACACCTCAAAATAGGACAAACTAACCAAAAACATGACTACCCACAATGCACCTCGCTCACTGCAGCTCCCGAAGTGGGAGTAGGAAGTAGGAAATAATTGTTTATTTGTAACAATCCAATTTCTCCGCCCTCAAAAAAGTGTTTTTCAAAAGGTTTCAGGCCATCACAACCTAGATTTTAATCATGGGGTGGATACTTAACGGGCACAGAAGGTGTGATCATTTTAAAAGCAACATTTCAGTCCTATGACTAAGCAAATACTCCCACTTAGAGGTGCCAGCACACCCAAAGGTCAAAAACGTTCTGCTGTAAAACAGTTCCAACTCCAGGAGATGAAGTATGGACTTTAAAATCAAATGAAAACGATACCTCATCGTTTCCTAAACATGATAATTACATATGTGTGTATCCTTATGATTGATAGAGACTGTGTGAGCTTGTATTCAGCTATTCATATGGGCCTCTGCTCTCGTGCTAACCCCATGTTAGAATGTGTTTCCCCAGGTTTACATTGGGGCCATTGTGCCCAACGGAGCTGCGGAGAAGGACGGACGTCTCCGGGCGGGAGACGAGCTCATCGGCATCGACGGCGTGATGGTCAAAGGTCGTTCTCACAAGCAGGTCTTGGACCTGATGACCAATGCTGCCCGTAATGGTCAAGTCATGTTGACTGTTCGTCGGAAGATCATCTACAGAGGTGAGTAACAAGACAAACACTCCTCAGCACTTAGTTTCTGGTTTTAGATGAAGCCCCAAGGGCCTTAAAGGACCAGTGTGTATCCTTTTGAATCAGACATAATGGATGAAGATCTTCAAGAAATGGCTCCTGTGCTGGTGAACGGTTCTCCCAAGCTACCTCGCCTGCCGATGCCCAGCGCTCTGGACCACGAGTCTTTTGACATCACGCTTCACCGCAGGGAGAATGAAGGCTTTGGTTTTGTTATCCTCACATCCAAGAGCAAACCACCATATGGAGGTGAGGATCTAATCTCTATGTTTAGTGTTGTTTACACCATAGGAGTTCTGGGAGAGGGGAAGGTGAAAGGGAAAATACGATGACTCGGTTCTCTTGTGTCTCCATACAAATTCAGATCTTTGCAACGTCAGCATATTGCAACTGTTTTGGCAGCGAGTGATGTCACTGATCAGCACTAAAAAGCATCTATGGACATTAAAAAAGTTTTATTCTGTCAAAGTACACTATAAGTTAATCCATTTGGGGAACTTAGAGAGCAGCTGGATGATGCAAAAAGTGGCGTTCAATGACCAGAAGAGGTGCCGTTTTTTATGGCGCTCCATAGGAGACCACAAAGCAGCATTGGGGGGGATTTCCGCTGCGGTTTCTGATGTTGGGAGTTTAGAAACTACGATTTTATAACGGCATGAATGCTGCTTATTTTCTTTTCTTTCCATTCCGCTTCACCAGCACTTTGTTCAATCTTACAAATGTCAGTTGTTTGGCGATGTCTGCCAATGTCATTTCCTACTTTTACAACCAATCAGCATGAGGTAACCCCAACTCCTGCCCAGCAACTCAACTGGGTAATTTCAGAGTACATACCGTAGTACTTCATGTACGCCGTTGGTTCCTGGAATGACTTGCGCTGTGTTCCTTTTCTGGCCGACCCGGCGAATAGGAGATGCGCACATCCTGCTAAGGTCCAGTGAAATTACTCAGAAGGTTCAATAGTGGAAACGGACCTGATATAAAAAATGCATTAACATGTGAATTCATGCTGAACACTTCTGCTTATTGTATTGAAGCAAGATAAATTTCATATTGATTATTCTAGCAGCATTTTAATGCCTCATTAAATCTCTTATCTTCCACTCCAGTTATCCCTCACAAAATTGGCCGTATCATTGAAGGCAGCCCCACTGACCGCTGTGGCCTGCTGCACGTCGGAGATCGTATCTCTGCAGTCAACGGCCGCTCCATCATTGAGCTCTCCCACAACGACATTGTTCAGCTTATCAAGGAAGCAGGCACTGTCGTCACCCTCACTGTGGTTCCCGAGGACGGTGAGCGCACAAATCCATTACTAAAACATTACTGTACCGTAATCAGCTCAGGATAAATCAGTTTGTAAATCTGCAAATAAATTAGATTTGCATTTTTAGACGGGAATCAAAGCAATCAAGCTGTCTGAATGTTTTAGCATCTTTGTTGCAAGTTTATTTTTAAGCACAGGAATCTACACTGCAAAAACTGAATTCTAAGAAAGTTTAAAAAAAAGCCAAATTTTTGGATATTGTATCTTTAAAAAATTCTTCTCTAGAAAAATAACATTAAAATAAAGAAAATATTCTTAAATATGATCCAAATTTTTTTGTTTTCAAGTGACTGGGTAGTTTCTTGGCGATAGGGGGCAGTATACACATTTTTACATAGTTTTACACCATATCACCGTGACTTGTCGCTGGTTTACATGTTACGTGTTGAGCAGAAAAGCACGCGACCTCGGCGTGACTCCTCAGACTTTGATAGTCCTTCAGTTAATTCCATGGCGTGGTAGGTTCCGGCATAGATATCATATAAACACTAGATGCCTTACCCGCGCTGTTCGTCGATTGGACGAACGTCCCTACGCAGCGGCCATCTTACCTCGGACAGCTGCCCCCTTTCATAACATTGGTGTCAATGGTGAATGTACTACTTAAATAACTCTAACTTGCTCAATTTTCAACCGAATTTCAAACGGTTTGGTTTGTTATAAACGCCAGAGATGTGGCTGTAAAATATGACGGATTTGGCCCGTTAATTAAAAAATGTTAAAGTATGTCCTATCAAGCCTATGTGCTATAAGGTTTGTAATAATGCAACCGGCGTGCAAATCCGTTAATATTTAATCGAGTTAAGAGTGTTTTTGTTTAAGTTGTTCACTCACCTTCCATCTGCTACCATTGAGAACGGAACGTAAGCTGTCCGAGGTAAGATGGCCGCCGTGTAGGGACGCTGTCGACTCCCAGTTAAGGCATCTAGTGTTTATATGATATCTATGGGTTCCGGATCTGCTCGGGTCCTGCGCCTGCTGATGACATCACACTACGGCAATACCACTTGGCCAAAATATTTTGCATCGTTTTTTTTTCACATAGGTTTTGGAAAGAGTTTAGCAGTTTTGTTATTAAATTCATGTTTCTTACCACCTAAATGTTTTCTAGCGTGGTAACGTAACTTCCGTAAGTCGTACGTCCAGCCAGTCATCTAGTGTGATGTCATCAGCAGGCGCAGGACCCCGAGCTGGCTCACGTAGAAGGAAACATGACATCTAATATGGCGTCCCCCATAGACTATAGACCCGCCCCCTATGTATTTTAGACCCGATTTTTATGGTTATATGTTAGAAAGCCGCCAATATTTTTTTTAATGACTGGACATCATTTTATTCATTTTCAACAACATTTCGATGGAGATTAATGGTAAAAGCTACAGATTGTCACTTTCAGTAAAAAATCAAAAGCTCATTGGCTAGAATTCTTAGAATTAGCTAATAAATCTAAAATTTGATTTTTTTTTTAAAATTAATTTTAAGAATTCTAGCCGAGCAACTTTTGCTTACCCCATTGGCAGATTTTTTACTCAAAACGAGAAAGTTTGGATCATATTTAAGAATATTTATCTCATTTTAGGTAATGCTAATTTTCTAGAGAATTATTTTTTATTTTAGACTAAAAATGAGATAAAATGTCTAAAAATGAGGCTATTTCGCTTTCTTAGAAATCAGTTTTTGCAGTGTAGAATTTTTTTAAAAGTAATGTTTGCCTTTATTAGTAGAAAAGCAAAATTCCAAAACATGAAATAGAAAATAATGTAATAGTTGTGTCACATGTCAGCATCTGTATCCTTATTTAAAAAAGTGAGGGTCAGTGTGGAATGCAAATCAGCTGAAATAAAGCCAGCTGTTGAATTAAGATCATTTTTGTGAATAAATCTGCTCATTTTGAATTTAATGCCAGCTATGTGTTTAAAAGTGAACCCAGTTGCCCCTCTGTTGCATCATCTCTTCTTTTAACATCACCCCGTGAGAACCGAGACCAGCTCTTGTAGAAACGAACCCAGCTGCTCAGCAGCTGTAGCTTTTGTTTGTTTTGTTATGAGCTCGACGTTTTCACACGACGAAGATGTCCGACCACTTTAACGCCTAAGGGTTTTTAAGTTTTTACCTAAGTTAATCAAAGCTAATCAGTTTGCACTAATCCATATTTACAAATACAAGTTTGTCTGTTAGAATGTGACGGACGCTTTCCTTCGCTCAGATGATGCAGCGTTCATTAAATCAGTTGAAGTTTCATGTTTTGATTTGAATGGCCACAGAATGGTTTTCCATTTTTCCACACTTAATCTTAAATGAGATTTGGTCCTTCAAAATAAAATCGGTTTCTTATTTATGCTTGTATTTATTTTTTCATACATCGTGTATTTTTCTTCTTTAATCCGCCGCCGCCCGAGGGCTGAAACACCACGGTCACTTAGTACGGATTTTCAGCTTAATCCCTTCCCTGCAGAGATTCATCTTTTCTTTTGAAATTATTTACCAATATTTTCCTCTGTAGATAAGAACATCTGTAAATTACCATATTTACTTTAACAGATAACGAGCCTTATAGATTTTCTTCATATACCTTAGTGAGATGTAACTGTTTGTTAGATTATTTACATCTGCTGCTGACGTGTAATCAGTCAGTTAAAAGCAGGTTTTCAACCATTTGGTGGTGAAACATGCGTAAAATTTATTTAGTAGAAAATGCTTTTAAAAATAAAACGAATGTGAAGCATGCCATAAAATGATTGTGTATGAAGTATTGTGTTTTCTTTTGTAACTTTCTGCTCTGATCCGTGTGATTTCATGTTTGATTCTAGAGTACAAGGGTCCTCCATCTGGAGCGAGTTCGGCTAAACAGAGTCCAGCTCTTCAGCACAGAGCTCTGAGTCAGAGGTCAACTTTTCAAGATGAACGGTAAAAATCTGAGCTCCAAACTGATTAAATCATACCAGCATTAGTTCATATCAGCCGATACGGACCGACCCTCCTCTCCAGAACCCTGAATAGATGTTACCAGGGAGACTCAGGAGTGTGGTCCCCCTGTAGTTGGAACACATCCTGCGGTCCCCCTTTCTAAATAGTGGAACTGCCCTTGATGTCCACACGATATTGCAGACCAACCAACATAGACCTACAACATCCAGAGCCTTAAGGAACTCCTAGGGCCTTGCCACCGAGGAGCTTTTTGACCACCTCAGTGACCTCAGCACCAGAGATTGGAGAGCCAGAGATTGGTAGCGCACTGCTTTCCCCTCCTGAGGCGCCAGATGGTGGACCACAATCTCCTCAAAGCCGTACAAACGTTTTGCTCCATGTCTCACCGAACTCCTCCCACACCCGGGTTTTTCCCTGCATGACCACCAGAGCTGCATTCTGCTTGGATTGCCGGTACCTATCAGCTGCCTTTGGAGTCCAGCATCACTAACTACTGGTGTCTACCAGCTGGTTTGGGGGTTGCCACCACAACAGGCACCGATGACCCTGCAGCCGCAGCTCCGGTCGGCTGCCTCGACAATGGAGGCACGGAACTCTGCCAGATGTTCCCAGCAGACCCTCACAATACATTTGGGTCTGCCAGGTCTGACCGCATAAAGGTGTCCATATATGCTCGTAGCACCAGGATACCTTAGGCTGTGCCTTGATGATCGACTTTGTTGTCTCATCTGATCTGTGATCGCATGTCTTGGACACTTGGGTGAAGTGAGGGGGCGGAGCTGTCAACTGACCACTACTAGAACATGGTTGTCATTATGGACAATCCATGACGAGCACAGAAGTCCAATAACAATTAGAATTCATATATCTATTAATAACAGAAATGATTTTTAAAAACAAATAATATTATTACTATGGGTATCTATTATTTCCTCATGCAGCGTCTTTGAAAGGTAAATTCTGATTTACATTTTCTGAAGCTGCAGATTTCATTTTCCTGCAAATGTTCCACCATGAACCTGTTTCTTGTTGTAGTTTGAGCCTGGACCTGGAGGAGAAACGAGACGGTTCTAACTGGTCCGAGCAGAAAACTCTTCCACTTGGTGAGCCGGGAACATTGTGTGTGACAGGACCCAACCAGGTAGGGATAATCCTCTAATCCTTTGTCTGGTGTTCAAATCCTTATCTTAAATTTAAATTTCACTTCCAGCAGGGTAAAGATGGAAAGAACAGTTTGCATACTAATAAAAAATCCAACTTATTGTTTAGTTGACTACAGTTTAAGACACATTTAAGCTTCAACTTTCATTCATGCAAAATCAATTAAAATTCAAAGGGAAGCAATGGTGCTCCTTTGAGCCTGTAGGCAGTTTTGGTTTTTTACTAATTAAAAATCAAACAAGCATTAAAAACAAGTTTTACAGTAAATATATTTTTAATTGAAAATATTTTTTCAGACAAATATAACAAAGCTCTACAGACTAATAAGTTTTATGCTTTTTAATGTTGGACTTCTTTTTTTATTGTTGCAATATGTGCAAATGTTGAAGCAACGCTAATTTCACTGAACTGTATTTTTACTTTTGTGGGTAAAAATGGTCAAAAGTTTAACCTTTTAGCATCATCTTTTAAACTGTTAAAATAGTTTTATAAAGATTAAACAGTTTCAAAAAGCCTCATAGCAAAGCCTAAACAGATGCAAGTAAATAAAATAAAAATATTTTTAAAAATGAATAAAGCGGGCAATTAAGTAAAAAAGGTGAAAGATTTTATAGGAACAATGTGTACGAATTTTACGGTGAAATAATCACAAAACTCTCAGCCGGCCTGGTGGACGCCAGTTTTTATCCTTAAAAAAAAGCAGGACGTAGTCTTTGATTACAATCTATGAGCCTGCCGGGTTGCCGAGTCTGTTCAGAGCTAACGCTGCAGCGCTAGCATTTGTAATTCAACACCTGAAAGCAAAAACCTCCGCAGTTGTTTAAAGAACCGACGCCAGTAAACAGGAGCAACCCAGAAGTTATTTCTTGTACCCCTATGAAGCCACAGCATCTTTTCTTCTCTAACATTGGGTAAAGAGGGCTAAAGGCTAACGTTGAGCTAACAATGCTAACAGTGAATTAAAAACAAATTCTTGGCTCTAAAATTATCTCAAGCTACTTTTTCAATTACCAACAACTGGATATTAAAGTGAAATGTTTTATCTAAAGTGTGTATGACTCGTCTTTGCTTGTCATCTAGAATCTTCTGGTGCTCACCAGCTCAGTGGCCTAGTGGTATGAGTGTCCGCCCTGGGAGCGTGGTTTGGAATCGTAGGATGGCCAACGAAGATCCCGCCTTTCTCGCCTCTGATTGGCTAGAAGGGCTCTCCTACGATCGGCTATTTCATTTAGTAGCAAACCGTCTTCCCTCGCTAAGTGCAGACTGTCCTCCTGCCACCAACAGAACAGCCGTTTTGGGGAGTTTTGTAAAGAAAATGCGAATTTAGCGATATAATAATATGTACTCCGCTAACCCATCGACACATAGGCTATGTGAGCCTTACCTGGGTATGAAATATAATAAAACTGCCCTATTTTGCCCAGCTGTGTGCAGCAGGTCTGTTTCTCTTCTAGAATAATGAAAACTGGTGAAAAACCATAATCAGCTTTGAATTAAATTTCAATTAAATGATACACATTTAAACAGATGATGAGAGATGTGTCCTAACTTGCAAACCTATGAAAGTGATAACCCCATGCTTGAGAGCCAACAGATATAAAGTCAATCCAACAGTGTGATAAATGCAACAAGATTTATTACAAGTTCACATTTGACGTTTTTCAGGTTGTTTTATAAAAGAAACTGAAGCTGGTTTGTTGTAAAACAGGACAGAATGGTTATTATAGAGCTAAGTTCACATGTTCTTCAAAAAAACTCCTCAAGATCTGGCTGCAGACATAAAACCCTGCAGCGAGGGAAGACAGTTTGCTGTTACATGAAATAGCCAATCGTAGGAGAGCCCTTCCAGCCAATTAAAGGCGAGAAAGGCGGGACCTTCCTTGGCCATCCTACGATTCCAAATCATGCGCTCTGGGACTGGGAGATCGGGGTTCAAATCCCGGTCGGGTCATAACAAAGACTTTGAAAAAAACGTCAATGCTTGACACTCAGCATTAAGGGGTTGGATTGGGGGGTTAAACCACCAAATAGTTCCTGAGCGCAGCCACAGCTGCAGCTCACCGCTCCCCATGGGGATGGGTCAAATGCAGAGATGTAATTTCACCAGTGTGTGATGATGACTAATGGGACTTTAACTTTAACGTGATCCGTAGTTGGTGTGAGAAAGTCGCCCCGTGTGTTTGGAAAATGGGCTGCAGTAGCCACATTTGATTACAGAATGCCATTCTTACTTTACCTTTACATAGTGCACCTTTAAACCTAACTTGTCAAAATAATGCACAAAAGTAAATAATAGTTTCCTGCTGAATCTGAATGTAAATCAGCTAAAAAGGAAATTATCATCTCAGCGTTTTTTAACAAAGCGTCATTGACAGACGGATTCTCGCTAAACCCAAAAGCTTTCTGTCTCACACACACGGTGTGTGTTATTTAAAATGTTTTAGAAATGTCATGAATAGCTTCATATTTTCATATTCATAAGAATAAATTTGCTCTGCTTCAGCATGAACGTCGGTGTATTGAGTGATTGTTTTCTTTGTGTAGGGCTGCCTGACGGTGGAGTTGGAGAGAAGTCCCGTGGGCTTCGGTTTTAGTCTGCGTGGCGGTACCGAATACAACATGGGCCTCTACATCCTGAGACTCGCAGATAACGGCCCGGCTCAGCTCGATGGAAGAATCCATGTGAGCAACTCTCACACAGAGGAAACCTTTACTTTAGCTGTTTGGCTCATGGAATAGTCTTTTTGCTCATATTATAAATTCCACTTCACCTTAATCCTGTTACATGAGCTGTTGTTAGTTCAATCAGCCTCTAGAGGGCGCAACAGCGTTTCAAACTCTCAGCTGGATGAAGAAAACGACTCAAGGATGATTTTGACTAATTGAAAAATAATGACGGCTCTTTTCATCAGTTGAAAAAGCTCACGTGGTCCTCAGAGATGATCCTGTTTCTCCCTTTAAATCCTTTACTGACTGATGAAATGTGTTCTCTCTGTGATTTAACAGATTTTAAATTTCCCCTTTGAGTTGGGAGTTTCTTATTATTAGGATGAGAACCGAGACTCCCAGCAACGAGAGACGCTCCGTGTGTGAATCAATCCCGCCAGACGGTGATCTTTGGGCTTGACTTTGCCTATCCAAGGATGATGGGGAACGTCAACACTGATTAGAGCTCAACACTCTGACGTGTTTACAAGCTTTATCCTGAGTTATTTGGCCACGCACAGCCCCTGTAGGGGCTTATAAAGCTGTATTCGTATGCAGCATTAAATTTAGATCCTTTGATAATGAGTTTTGGTTTGTTTCAGAGCACACGCGTGCACTCCTGACTGTCTTAGTTGTGTGTTTTCTCCTGCGTTGCTGACAGGTTGGAGATGAGATAGTGGAGATTAATGGGGAGCCGGCTCGTGGCATTTCTCATACACGGGCAATTGAACTGATTCAAGCTGGAGGAAGCAAAGTGGTGCTGCTGCTGAGACCTGGAGCAGGTCTGGCCCAGGATGGAAGTGAGTTATTTATACAGGAATGTTCCAGCTGGATTAACTTTGTGCCTCAGAAAGTTTCCCTTTAGGGGAGTTTTTAATCATTTTGGGCACGCTGCATGGACAAAACTGTGCAGTTGGAAAGGAAAGTAATGATAAACCTGAATAAATCAAAGCTATACGTGGCTTTTAAACAAGAGACACTGGTCAGAACAAATGTTTATTCATAAAGTTTTATTAACGTACCAGATTGTTTGGAAAAGCTACAGAGTTTCTGAATCTGAGCAGCTCAAAACATTCCCAAATAATAAAAAAAACTATTTAGAAATGAGAAACGTGAAAGCCTTCTGCTCTTAGGCCAGGGATATACTTGCTTAGCAGCTCCCTAACCCAAACAACATTAAAAAACATTCATTTATTTAAAACACCATCTAAAATAACCTGACCCAGTGTGGAAAAGTAGCTGTACCCCTTTTTAAATTATGATTTTTTTTGTTGAGTTTAATTTCAATATCCAAACACAGACTAGATTACTGCCAGACTTGTAGAATTAAGAAATTCCTGCAGTAGATCCGTCTAGAAGCAGATTCCTTGTACTTCTTGTGTTCTCTATTCCGGTTACTGTTCACCCTCACTCCCGTGTCCGTTGGAATTCAAATAAAAAGCTATTGTGAGGCTTGTTTTTGGCTCTCAGACAACAATTCTGATTGCTTCACTGCTGGACGGGGAAAAAAAGCTTAAGGTCAGAGGTCATGATTTAACAATATGAAAGATAACGGCGCATCCGTGGGAACGTTCCAAGGAGGAGATCTATGCTGACCAAAAAGACTCCTGTCACATTTCTCCAGAAACGTCTTGACGACTTCCGAGACATTTGGGAATATTCGGTGGAGGGATGAGACAAACGTGTAACTGTTGGGAAGGTTTGAATCCTGTAAAACGAACACTGCATTTCAGTTAAACACGGTGGAGGCCGTGTGATGATCTGGGACCACATGCTGGAGTTAATGCAACCATGAAATCTGAAAATCCTGAGTTTGTTCTGGAAAACTCTCCCAATGTGGATGAATCCCAACAATTCAGCAACAAAGAGTGGGATAAAATTCCTCCATCATTATGTGCGTCATCTCAGTCACAACCAGTTAGGGGTCACTTACTTTTCCTCATGATTACAGGTAGATTTGGGGAGTTTCCCCCTAATAAATGAAACGATCATTTAGAAAACAGCATTTATTATGCTGGTTATGTTTCTCTGATAGTGAAAACTGTCATTTTGAAAAACTGAAGTTTGAACAAAATAGAAGCAAAAACAGAAAAAATCTAGGAGGGGGTCCATTTTTTTTTCACAGCACTGAACTTATGGATTTCATCCTTTTTCTTAATAAAAAAGAAGTTGCCTTTGATTTGTTTGTTTTTAGTTACAGCTACTTTCATAAGGTGACTGTAAATAATCATTCGGAAGATTTCAAGCTCACTAATAAAAAGTATGGGCTTTATTAGATTTTAAAGTCCTGGAGCACCAACAGCGTTTTAGAAGACTCTCGGTGTCGTAAAACGGAGCTTTAGTGTTCATAAACACTACTGTTGGCCAATAAAACCTACTAGACCTGTGCTGAACTTGTTCAGTTAATCTTTAAGCCTTTACAAGGAAGGAAGACGTTGGTTTACTGCACGTTGAAATCATTCATCTTTGTTTACCCGGGGTTAATGATAATATTCTGTTTTGTTTCCTGTGTTTTTTATTATTTCTAATCTGCTTCTTGTGGCTCTTTTATTACTGATGCAGGTAATACAGCTTCCTCTACTGCGTGCTATTACACTGAGCACCAACACTAACATCATCCCTGCTTTTGCTGGTCTCTTCTCTTTAACCTTGGTAATTCTTTCCTTACTCATTTACTTTCCCCCACTGATATTAACATCTATAATAATACGATCTAATTTTAAGGGATATTCCACCTCTAAGTGAAATTTAGTCTGTTGCCATATTTTCCAGAGTTAGATGAGTGGGAAAAAGAATTTTGTAACCAGTCCAGTCATTCTCCTGATCTGGCGGTATTCCTTTAGCTTTAGCTTAGCATAAACAATGTAAGTGAATGGTAACAGCTAGCATTTAGTGTGAAAAAGTCATGAAAATCACTCAATAATCATCCTAATTTTTCTTTTTGACTTTAATAATGACATCAACTGTAAATAAAACCGCTTCTGTGGTCTTGTCACTTCTGGAAGTTACCAGTATCAGCTCTTTTGTTTACACGCAAATGAAGTTGGGTTTCTACTACGTTCTCTAAGTGATTCAGTTCAATTAGAACTAGTTTGCTTTCAGCAACACTAACACGCTTACATGCATTTAAAAAAAACAATTTCATTCTATTTAGGGCAATAGTTCGTTTTTCTGATGCACATGTAAACACAATGAGTATCTTTTGGGAACACTACATCATGTCCTTGCACCTTGCAGCGGCAGCTTGCATCAGGGCTTTGTCGTTATGTCGTCCCAAGTCTAAATCAACTACTGTAATTCCTTCATGTTACCTATTATTGAGGTCACCAAGAAAAATTAGCATGATTGAGTAATTTTCAGGACTTTTTTACACAAAATGCTAGCTGTTACCATTCACTTACACTGTTTGTGCTAAGCTAATGCTAACAGAATACTGCCTTATCAGGAGAATGATGGTTACAAAATTCTTTTTCCCACTTATCTAACTCTGGGTATTATGGCAACAGAATAGATTTCACTCAGGGGTGGAACGTCCCTTCATTATGGAACTTTTTGCATTCATGTAAAATATGCACTTCTCTTACAGATCAACTCCATCAAAAACTCATTACATCCACAAGTTATTCCAGAAAGGTCTTTTTCGCTGACTCGTCACCCCAGACCTCTCCACCTCCCGCAGGGGCTTCCGTTTTCCTTTCCCCTACCTTCTCCAGGAGGCTGAAACATGTTCACAGCTGGAGCAACAAATCCCTGCAAGGCCCTGAGCCCCGCCACAGCAGGGGTTTAGGCTCACTGGAGGAGAGTGATGAGTGGGCAGAACAGAAGGTAGAAAGGCTTTCTCCTCTCTCCTATGATCAAACGAAGGTCTACAAGAGAACCCTGTCCACCAAAGACTCCAGGGAGCTAAGCAGCCCAAAGAAAACAGGGGAGACATTTCCTAAAGCCAAAGAGCAACATCACAGTCTCAAACAGGCTGAGAGTCCGGCACACGGTGCAGCGATGAGCAGGAGCAGACTGCCTTCGAATACAAAAACACAAACGTTAAGATCAGAGAAGCCTCGAACTGGATCGCAAGTCGAGCTGCAGCTCACAGAGCACCAACCAGTCCGTCACAGGAGATTAAAGGCTTCCCCCAGCAGAGAGACCTTAGGAAATGAACTTAAAAATGGTGACAGAGGAAATGTTCAGACCAGGAGATACACAATAGGAAGTGGAGAAAGGCCTGCTCTTGATAAAGAAAGCTTTAAACGGAGGGTAGCGGGAGAGGCTCATCCCCACAGGACACCTGTCATGAGGCAGAGCGACAAAGGTAGAAACAAAAACTCAGAGATCAGAGATGCCGAAGGCAAACGCAAGCCCGCGGAAAACCAGAATACAAGCAAAAGCACTAGCAGCAAAAGAGATTCGTTATCGTTCTTGAAAGATTTATGGAGCAGGAAAGATTCTGTGGTTTCACCTAAAGAGGCACAAGGAAGAGACGCTAGAACATCCATCTCCAAAGAAGACTTTGTGGCCTCAACAAACAGTATTCCAGGGTCCCTCCAGAGTCCAAAAGGGCCTGCCAGCCCTCGTCCTTGGAAAGTACCGAGCTCTGCCAAAATCCTAACGGAAGAAGAAGTGTTTCGTCACCCTTTGTGACAGAGCGTCGGATCACCTGGAGATAAACTGTGCCATGAAGTATTTCATGATATCATTAGTGGGTTCTCCGTCAGAGTTCTTCCATAAAAACAAAAAGACACGTGCAACATGTAGGTCCTTTTCGGTACCTTTAGACCATGGACAGATTTATATTTTGGGAGTTCTGTGATATCACACGTGGCATGTAGCACTCCCCTCTGCCTTGTCCGCTGCTTCAGTATCTTCGTTGCAGGATTTCAGCACACGCGGCACGCCCGGGGCCTTGTCAGACAAGACATTTTTTAAATGTGAAAATGTGCCAATCCTGGGAGTCTCCTGTGGAACAATGACTACCAACAGCGCTTCACCCATTACAATGCAATGACCCATATGCAAAGAAAGAGAAGGGCCCTGCCTTTGGTTTGTAGTAAACACCCAAATGTGACTCATAGGGTTTCATTTTTGCCTCATTGTAAACAAATTGGACTTGTTCTGTTTCTGTTCTTTTCTTAAAGGTTTGCTCAGCTGCATGCAGTTTGTACTTTCTGTTTTACTGCACGCGTTCTTCACGGAGGACGAACCACGTTCTTGTTTATTATTCTCATTCCTAACACCAGGCAGATTTCAAACACAATCAAGCAAGTGTTTACTTTAACAGACACTCCAGACTGTTCTATGGGTCTAGTCGTGAAACTCCTTCATTCAAACAGTTTTGTTTAAAAAGACCAGAAACTTGTGGTTTGATATCTTGTTTACCATGTGTATAATAATTAAAAAATATACGGTGTGTAATTTATTGAGATCATAGATGATAATACTGTATGTATATGTAGCTGTACCAAACCATTCCTCATTTTGATATAGACTTAAAAAAAACTGTGTTATTTGAGCTTTCACCATATTTCCAATGAATTTCAGTGGTAGTAATTACCATGGATCTCTCATAGTAGTTCATGAATTGTATAGAATTAACATTCAGACTGCTGTACCAAATGTTTGCAATTGCTCAAAATGTGTCTCATTGTGAAATATAATATATAGAAATATATATATATTTGAATGTGTCATAAAGTACAGAGGATAACTACTGAATTCCATTGCACTGCGTCAGCCCTTGTAGCATAATAGCTGTAATTAGTTTGTGGAGTTCACGTCGTACCAATCCATTGTTGCTGACAATGTACTGGGTTTGTCATTACTTTGCAAAAATCTTTCATGTTTTCTAAAGGGTTAAAATCTAAAGTGCAAAATGAGTTTATGTAAAGATTTATGAATTCATGTCATGTCCCTGCTTATTTTATATCTGACTACTGAGAAAAGAAAGATGAATCTTTATTATCTACTGTATGTATTTGTCCATCCTGCTGTGTGAGATTGTGCGCTAGGCTAGCATGAAGGGTGATGGAGGCCAGAGTGATGTAGTGGTTTATGATGCCAGCGATGCTGTTCATGAGGTCATTAGTAAGTTAAAGGAGCAATATGTAAGAATTCTACTGTCAAATAATCACGAAACAGTCTGATGTCCAAATCATGTTGGAAGGAAGGTTATATTGAAACAGATTTAATTCTCAGCCGGTTGGGGGGGTTGTCAGTTTTTCTTCTTTCAAATAAAACTAAAGAGGGACGTAGTTACTGTTTAAAATCTTTGAGCCTGTTGGGAGTCTGAGTTGGCAGGCAAAAAGCTCCAGAGTTGTATAAAGATCCTAACCCAGTAAACAGGAGCGACCCAGAAGTTATTTCTTGTACCCCTAATAAGCCACGCCTTCTTTTTGTTTTACTTTAATATCGGGTGAATCAGGCTAGAGGCTAACATTGAGCTAACAATGCTAACGGTGAATTAAGCCCAGACCACACTGTGTGTTTTTCAGGACTGCTCATGTCACACTGTGAAGACTCTAGAGAGGTACACTGTACAGCACAAGATTTCAGTGAGTCAGACTGCACGACGTCTCGCTCTAGCAGGACCCCCCCCCCCCCCCCCCCCCCACACACACACACACACACACACACACACACACACAAAAAGCATATGTCACTAAAAGCCGACAGCTAACCAAAACAACAATGCTGAAAACTTCTTTTATTAGTCTCTGAACCCAAACTCCAAAAAAGAATGGTCTACATGTTCCTGCATGTAGATTCCACTGTTGCTAATGTCGCTAATTCTACTCTTGTGTTGGACTCCCGTCACTAGCTGTTCGCGTCAATCCCTATGTGTATTTTCATTGGTCAATTGCAGACAGGAGTCGTAGGTTTTCAAGCAGTGCTCGAAGACTGTTGGAGGCTAACTTTGGTCGTGAGGGTGCTCAATAAGCTGTTGCTGAACCGGTCACACTGGACGGCCACAGACTTGCAAATCACTCTCAAGTTCACCATTTTTTGTCACGATTCTGTTCACGACGATGTATTTGGCTAAGACGGCGAAAAAAACCTACGGTGTGGTCCTGGCTTTAGAAGCAAATAGTTGGCTCTAAAAATATCTCAAACTACTTTTTTAATTACCAACAACTTGATATTACAGTGAAACGTGTGAAGTGAATAATGAGTCAATCGTGGCGTTTTACTTCCTTTAATGAGTCATTCAGGACTATAACAGCAAGATGACAGCAAGACGACAAACAACCACACTTCTTAATGCCGGTGGCCTATTATCATAATAAGTGTAGGAAGTGCTCCCTACCGTAAAACACTCGAGTGGTACAACCAGATTTGACAATGTATTTATCTACTTATCAACTTACTGTGAATGACTTGTCTTCTGGCACTGAACCATAACTGGAAACAGACATAAACCCACGGAACAGCAGTGAGATAGTAACTTTCTGTTTATAAAAATGGACTGCAGTACCCTAATTTGACCACAGGATGTCATTCTTCATTTTTACATATTGCACCTTTACCTTCTTGCATATTAAAGGCAGGCAGCTATAGGACAAATGCTTCTGAACGTGTTACGTGTACAAATGGAAAAATAAAACAGTGAAATTGGAGAAAGTGAGAAATACTCAGCATAAGGAAATACTCGGATGAGCTCAGGGAACACAGTATCTGTAGCAAATATGTGATGATGTTACTAATAGCCAAACGGGGTTAAAGGTTGTGATTGTATGAAGCTGTTTTTGGTTTGCAGCTCTGAGTCGTACCATGAGCCAGTCAGCGCTCAGGTTTTGTGCAATAGTTCGGTTGGATGGAGTACCAGGTACCGGCTGTTCGCTCTGGCCCCAAATAGGAAAACTTCCTTTTTTATCGTACTTCCCCTCCCGTCTTTTACTTCTGTGTGCTTTTGTTTGAACCATTTTATCTTTGCATCATACTGTGGCCTTGCATTGCTTCATTAGAAATATATTCCTTGTGGTTTCTTCTACATCCTGTCGGAACATTAGATGTAAATGTTTGTACATTGTACAGCACCTTTATAAATACTTGCCGAGTGCTCTTTTGGGGGAAAAAAATAGAGGTATATTAAATTGCTCTATTATTTTTTTATGTAATAAAAAAAGAGTAAATATTTAAAATTGATTAAAAGGGGTCGGCGATGACCTTGACATAGTATTCTGTTCATGCACTAAAATAAAATTTTGCTGAAAATATTTTGTGGTTTTCTTGTGCTGCAGCCTGCGTCGGAGTCGTTTGTTACGGGGTTTCATGAAACAAAGCAACATAAAATATTGTTCATTAAGACAGATTTTCCAATTCGAGCTATTTAAAAAAAAGACTAATAAAGATTTAGCTTCTAAGAATTTGCTGAAGTATTGATTTTCCTTTGCATTTTAATAACACAGTAGTGGTATTGTTTACCCTCTGATTGATATTCAATTTTTTCATGTTATTTAGTAGAAAATCTGCATTTTTATCTTTATGTTGTGTAAATACTGTCATTTTAAATTGTTTTTCCTTCAGTGCAAAAGATGAATGCTGAAGCCTCTAATATCCTAAAAGTACCAATATATTATCTTTATGTAAAACTAAAAATGTACTTAGGCTCTTTGGTTGAAAATCCCTAATCAGTACTGATTTAAATTAATCATTTAAAGTGGACCTAAAATGCAGTTAATCAACAATCTAAAACAGCTTTGAGCCTCTAAAAAGCATCAGAAATGTTCTTTTGGCTTTCATCTGTCCCAGGAGCCCTGATACAGACCATTCTAAACCCCCTAAACCAGCCTTAATGTGAAAAGAGCTGTTAGCCCCTCCCACTAAGCCAGGGTTAGGGTTGAATTAGTTGATTTTTGGGGGCATTTTACAATTGTTGCTGTTCTCAGTTGCTCAGTTTTTACTTTTCTGCCACGATCATCTCTAAACATGACAGAATTGTTAGATTATTAAGTGTGGTGGATTATTAGATAAAAAAACAGTAAAGAGGGTTTTAGAAAGTGTGATGGGTTATTCTGACTGATTTATTTAAACTCTTAAATGTGTTGAGAGTTATACAAAATGATGGAAGGACTTTATGAGAGATTTGGGGATCATTTTATCCATCCATTCATTCTCGTCCACTTATCCGGGGTCGGGTCATGGGGGCAGCAGCCTAATCTGAGAGGCCCAGACTTCCCTCTCCCCAGCCACTTGGGCCAGCTCCTCTGGGAGAATCCCAAGGCGTTCCCTGGCCAGATAGAAACATAGTCCCTCCAGCGTGTCCTGGGTCTTCCTTTAGGTCTCCTCCCGGTTGGACGTGCCCGAAAAACATCACCAGGGAGGCGTCCAGGAGGCATCCTAACCAGATGCCCGAGCCACCTCAACTGGCTCCTCTCGATCAAGAGGGATCAGTTTAATGAGGAAAATTTTTTTATTGTAATTTCTTTGAGTATTTACATGCACACATATATTAACTATAGGGAAATGTTATTTTTAATACCATTTCTTATATAAGATATTTCGGCATAAACCGTACTGTTTTACTAAAGTCTACTTCTGTATTTGATGCAGTTCAGCTTTTTAAACTCTAGGTGTCGCTGACCTTCAGTTAACGCCATTCATTTATTTATTGTAAGAGAACACTTGTGTTTTCCAAACAGCTTTTTTATATTTGTGTGAGCTAACAGATAGAAAAAGAAATGTGCCTGCAGACGATAAGTTTTAATCTGAATGTTTGGATCTTCACCCTCCCTGATGTGTAGATACCAGCAGACTAATGATCTCATAAGAAGGGCCATGGAGGGGAGAACCCAACTGAGATGAGAATACCACTAGTGTCACACTCCTGGTATGTTTGTGAAGCAGGTGAATAGTGCAGCCGTGGCTCCAGAATAAAACATTTTCCTTAAGATGTGAGGAGAAACAGATGCATTCCTGTCAGCAATTGAGAAGGGAGGTGTCTCACATTTTCTTGGACAGGCTGTTGGGAGAGATAAGAGAAACCCACCATGCCACAGATCAGCCAGCGCCCACCGCTGCTGGTTTACTTTTACTGCCCTAAAAGGAGATATTTTTATAACTTTTTATCATCTACCTCATGGATTGTTTTAGCCAAAAGGCCCAAAACAGCCCCAAACTTGTTTTCTCCCTGCTTTGATAAATGATTCACACAAGAGTGGCGAGAGCGAACACAAACCCCTTTTGTTGCTCCGTTTCTAGGTAGCATGTCTCAAGGTTTCTTGGGCAACAGTGGGTGGAGGAAAGAAAAGGCCCGTTAACACGTTTGCAGCCAGAAATGTGTAGTGGATTCTTAGGAATTTAGCTGAGCGTGCATGTGTGTGCGTGTGTGTGTGTGTGTGTGTGTGTGTGTGTGTGTGTGTGTGTGAGGCTCAACCCCCTTTTAGGAAAAAAGGAAAGACTGTATCCACAACAATTGTCCAAGCCGCAGACAGACAGTGACTCACACTATTTATTGTTGTGTAAAACGCTATGAAAAGAATCTTTCCTGAACTATGTCCGCGTCACTCCTTCGTTGATCGTAATGATTTTTTTAAATCACACAAACATCTTTTTAGTGACTGATATGATGATTTCCTCACACTCTTTAATCAAACTGACTTCAGATTACACTCAGGAGATGATGTTTGGGGGAATGTCCCTTTAAGAGGCTCTGGTGAGCAAAATAAAACTCTTACTTTCACCTCCTTTCTTATCTGGGTGTTTTATAGAGTCTTTAGAACTGGCTTTGATGCTGAGTTATGGTTATTAAAGCAACTTTTACAACCATCAACATCCGAAAAATCCTTTCAAAATAAGAGTCTTTAACACCTGCCTTTAGAAAAATACATTTTAAAAGAACTTCAATAATTAGTTTGCTTCCCAAATTAAATGTTAATTAATCGGGTGAGTATTTCTTCTTTTTGATATAAATATTTAGATTTTTTTGTATTCTTTACAAAATAACTCTTATTTATTCCTGCAGCGTAGTTCCGGCTTCTTCCTGTTGGTTTTTATTGTGACGTCAGAGACAGAGGAGCACGGGTCTGCTGCTGCTGGAGGAGTCGGCTCAGTCCCAACAGCCCGAGGAGCGGTTCGGTCCTTCAGTCGTCTCACCGGAGGTTTTACCGGCTCCTTCTCTGGCTGCAGCCCGTCATGGAGGTTTTATTCAACCCTTCTGCTCAGCGGAAACTCAAGTCCCTGCTTTTAATTTACTTCTTCATCGGAAACACAAAAGGTCTGTGTCACGGAGCAAGTTAGGGTAATAAGCTGATGTTTATTATAGCATTTGAAATCTGCAAAAAACAACTTATTTTGTATTTTCACAAGTATTATTGTAATTAAAAATTTTAGCTCACACTGTAGAAAAAAAGAAAAAAATGGATATTCTATTTTTCTACAGCTTACCTTATAATAATAATAACAATAATAATAAATAGAATACTACTACTCCTACTACTACTACTGCTAATAATAATAATTAGGATACTATTACTACTAGTAATACTACTAATAATAAAAAATAATTAGGATACTGCTACTAGTACTACTACTACTAATAATAATAATAATAATAATAATCATAATAATGATACTACTACTATTACTACTAACTACTACTAATAATAATACAAATAATAATTAGGATACTACTACTAGTACTAATAGAGCAATCATAACAATATTAATATTATTGTGATGTTTATATTGCGTAAAGTCACGTCACCACAGAATAGCTCTAGATTGTATTCGTTTGTTTTAAATTATTACAATAAGACGATGGTGGCAGAGGAGTTAAGTGCCCGCCCGCAATCGGAAGGTTGCAGGTTTGTGCCATGCTCAGTCTGCTGTTGTGTCCTTGGGCAAGACACTTAACCCACCTTGCCTGCTGGTGGTGGTTGGACGGACCGGTGGCGCCAGCGTACGGCAGCCTCGCCTCTGTCAGTCCGCCCCAGGGCAGTTGTAGCTACAGTGTAGCTCGTCACCACCAGGGTGTGAATGTATGTGTAAAAGACTGTGTTGTAAAGTGCCTTGGGGGGTTTTAGGACTCTGGAAGGCACTATATCAAATACAGGCCATTTACCATTTTTTCCATAATAATGCCTATAATGCTTACATCGTTCCCATCTTCCTCCTGCAGCTGAATGTCCCAAACCCGAGGCTTTTGAGAATACAATCCCCAGCGATCAGGCTCTTCTTCTGAATGAGTTCCCAGAAGGTTTAGAGATCACAATAGAATGTGGCAATGGATATTTAAAAGAAAGCGGCTCTGATGTTGTAAGATGCGTCGGTGACCAGTGGACGGAACCAGAGCTCATCTGCAAAAGTGAGAATTTGCTGTTTTTCTATCCAGATAAACACGTTTGTTAAGATTTAAGCTTTATTTGGACATTTCTTTGGTTCCGTACTGCCAAAAACATCCAGATGTTTCTTGTTCATTGTTATATTTCAGGGAAGGACTGTGGTCCCCTTCAGCCTCAGCCACACATGCACTTTGATTTAAGTGAAGGTACTCTCTTTGGGGCTAAAGCAAAATTATCTTGTGATGACGGGTAAGTATCAATGCACACTTTTTATATTTAATGTCTCCTTAAGTGTTGTTTGAAAAGGTCTTAAAGTTCAAGTCCGTACAGCTAAGACACCAGGATGTCTCACCTCAACATCATTTATGTTCTTTGTATAGCTCCAACATTCATGTCTGCGATGACATCATCACGCTGTAAATGTATTACATATCCAGCTAATCTCTAAAGTCAAATAAGAGTTCTTTCTGAAAGGTACCAGTGAGAAAGAGGCTATGCTAACATTCCTGATGATTAAATGATTCATATTTCCTGATTTAAATGAACAGCTTGCTTTATTTCACCTTTTTCTGCAGTTACACAATGAAAGGACTGAGCTACACACGATGCTACGATGCAGGGTGGCGGTTTTCTTCAGTATGTGAGCGTAAGTGTCTTTTAGCTTAGAAAGAAGACAATACATTCTTAACTCATCCACTGCCAGCCGTGTTCTGATCAGAAGCCCCTGACTGCCAGTGTTTTTGAGCGTTTTTACTGTTTTTTGAAGAGTCACAGAACATTGTGCTCTATGATCATGTAAACGCCAAAACTACCAAAAGAAAGAGTAGACTCACTTCTTAAATCAGGAAGAATCGCCGTATTTCTAGCGTTATCCGTTCTTTCACAACCTGTTGTGGAAGCGCTGCTGCAGAAGCATTTCCGGTTGGCGCATCGCTTTTTTTCCACAGCAACGTCACAAAACGATCTCCTTATTCATTCATTTTCTGCTTCCTGATCACGTGGTGTGTGACATACATGGATGAAGATCCGCTTTAGACACGTGATGTTTGTTCTCACGGTGCGGGGGCTCGTTCCGACGCCCACCCCGTAAAAAAATGCAATTGACCTTTCGCCGAGCCCCGCCCCCCTTAGTTACTGTTACCAACTCCGACAATAAGTGGATCAAATACTTCAGCTCCGCAGATTTCCGCGATGGAAAGAAGTAGACAGATGCGTGTCAACGACATTTTTTGGAGCAATTCCTCCTCAATATCATCCAGATTGAGGCAAAGGGGTTACAGTATGCAGTGGAGGGATATATTAGTGTCGGCTCTGCTGAGTGAAGCGTAGCAGGGAACAAGGAGTTGGGAGTTTGGGAGAAGGTCCGGCGTCCGGGGACGCGTGGATCCGAGGAGCGGTGGCGGCGATGCTTTGTCCCTGTGAGCTGTCAGATGATCTGAGCTGCAGGCAGCTCTAGCGGAGAAAAGTTCCCGGCGCTCTGCATCGCTATCATCTCAGCTGAGTCTGTTTATAAAATGTAACTTTTTATGCCCGTGTTTACTTTCATTTTTAGTTCACGTGATCATGACACCACCCGCTGTTGCGCCAAGGCTAAATGTGTGTTTATAAGACACACGGTTGAGGTAATATTACGCTGATTTGCCGGCACGGTGTGTCTTATCTAAAAGGGTCTTGGATACTCTGGGAGGCGGACCTCCACCCAGCCGCGGGCGGGGGGAGCACTCATGCTGCTGGTTGAGCTCGATGAGGAGGTTCTGAAGGGAAACGAAGGAGACACGACTACTATCGAGGCTAATGCTTAGTAGTAAATTAGGCTTAGCTTCATCATTTTGTTTGGAGTTGTCGGATAGTAACGGTTGCTATGGTGTGTGATTGGACAATAGCCGTTCTGGGGGCGGGGCCGGCGACAGGCTAATTGTGCATTAAAGTAAAACTTCTTGTGTTTTTGTACTTTTCCTTCATTCCTATCCAAGTTTTTTATTTATTTTATCATTAAACTTGAGTGATTTTTACTAGCGGTGGGACTCGATTAAAAAAATTAATCTAATTAATTAGAGGCTTTGTAATGAATTAATCTTGATTAATCGCATTTTAATCGTTCAAGAAAATTTGCCCACAAAGCATTTTTTTTATTAAAAATAATGAGGGTTAGGGTTAGGGTCATGAAGAGGGATTTCCAATAACTAATTTGATTGTAGTTTTAGTTTTGTTAGGAGCAAAAAACGTGAAAAAAGGTTTGCTTGGTCTTGTAGCCAAGGTTCTGAAGTCCTTTTAGAGGTGCAGCTTGATGATATTCATTAATATTTAGAACATGTATTTTGCTGCTAACCTTCAACATCCACAGGGACCCTCGAGCCCAAAGAGTTAAATGCTTTAATTTTTATTAACGCGTTATTTTTTCCAATTAATTAACCATAATTAATGCGTTAAATTCCCACCCCCTAATGTTTACTTTTTATTCTGAAGGTGTTACATGTAACAGACCTGCTGAAGTGGCCAATGGCAGAAATTCTTGGACCTCTGATGATGTTCCAAAAGCAGGAGAATTCATAATTTACAGCTGTGATAAAGGCTACTCCATGAGTGGCAATGACCGACTTGAGTGTCTCAACAGTGGTGAATACGATTCTCAACCTCCCGAGTGCATAGGTAAGTCCACCTATTGAACTTTTTTACTGAAGGCAAAGTTTTAAGGATCATGACGTTTATTTCACATGGCTAACATATCGCTTCTTAACTAAAATGTGCAAATAACATAAATTAAGTTCAAACCATATAGTAATTTAACTTATTTGTCATAGCACCGCTGAAATAAACTGACAAATGCTTCATCTTTTGAAGGAAATTAACTTTATTATCATTAATATTCAGATGTTGGAAAAACATTTTTAAAGATTTCTCGCTGATTAATGCATTTAAGAACATTCCAACATCAGAGCGCAGAATGGTACAACACACCTGAATGTGTATGTGTGTGTGTGTGTGTGAAACTGTTGTATTTCATCTAGTCCTCAGTTTGTGTTTAATTGGTTGAGTTTATCACAATGAGAGATCTCATAAGTAGCAGAGTCTTTGATCTGCACTAGGGGAAAGTGAGCTCTCACACAAAGATATCAGTTGGAACAAAACAACCAATCCAGTGGAATAATGGTATAATTCCCAGTGCTGTGTCACGTTAGCCAGAGGTTTAACGTTTTTCTTTTGGAAACTGAATCTTGCGGATGTTGTGGCCAGTTGTCCCAGAATGTTTAAACCTCCCCAAACCATTTCCTTCCCCCTCTAAATTGCTTTACTGTATTAATGACTCAGGCTGTTTGTGGTGTACCACAAGGATCTGCTCTAGCCCCCCATTCTTTTCAATTAATTTAAGATGTAGTTATCCAGAGTTTCCACATATCACAGCATTGTTTTTGGGATGTGTGGAGTATCTAGTTCCAAACTCTTATACAACGCATAGTGATAAATCAGAAAGCGTACTGTTAGCCAAAACAAGCTTCTTTCTGCTCGGTTGGTTCTGATGTTGGCAGACTATAAAAGAATGTTGGCAGATGTGCTCCTAAGTTATTTTGTGGTCTTCTAATATAGTCTTAACAAACTTTAATCATTTTCCCTTTATTTGGGCATCTTTCAAAAAGAAATCATTTGTCTTTTCTCAACTTGATTATTGGCATACATCACGTTAACAGTTAGGGGTGTTTCCATTGTCTTGCTGTGGTTCAAAATGCTGTGGTTAGAGTTATTACCAGGACACACACACACCATCACTGCTCCATGTTTATGCAATGTATGATTAGCTTGAAAACAAAAGTCCAAATCTGTTTAAAAATAAACAAGAAATGTGACATAGGAAATGGTTTAAACAGATAACATTCCAATTTACAGCTAATTCAAGACTTACTAAGTAACAAAATGATCTTGTGCCACATTAGAGAACATAGACCTGATTCTGGCCCAATTTTTTAAAGGTAATCAATGATATACATCCAAATGCTGTGAAAATGTATGGAAGAAAAGGTATATAACTGTTTGCAACAGCCTTGGAACCTATTAAAATGTGTTTTTTTAAATTAGCAATGACCGGATGATTTTATTATGTTGTGTTTAACTGGGATTATAAACGTATCCTTCTGCACGCTCCTGGAGTTGGAACACAGTCTTCTTTCAAACAAGAAAGTCTTGGAGCAGGAAAGGACACACTGTTGTGTCTAAACTTGATTGTGCAGGTCCTTTCAAGGATTTGCATGTTTATTTTGATACTTTAAAGAGCTATTGTTGCTCCCTCTGCTCCAGTTTACTTCCCAGGAAACCTTTAGTAACAGTTAGTCGGCCAAAACATGCAGGCTAACTTTTCAAATCTTAAGAATAAAAAGTAGCTTTTAGTGAGTGAGACGTTTGAGCTCAAAGTGATGTTTGTGGTGTGCAGCAGGTGTTCTCATGGTTTCCATGGATAAACGTTGGACTAAAACACAGCTTAAATTTTATTCTGAAGCTTTACGTCATTTATCTCTGCACAAGTTACATCTTTACTCATAGTGGTTTGAATCACTCCCTCCCTCCTAAACCACTTCAAGTGTCGACTCAAAACTACTTTTCTATTAAGAAGTTAGTCATCAGCTAAATTTAACTGAATGAAGGATCACTCCCACTTTTCCCCTATTATTGTAGATTAGGAAGCATGTGCATGGGGACTGCACATTCTGCATGTCAGACTGAACTCGTATGCATGCCCAACCTTCAGTTTGATAAAAGGCTGATGGACACTTTACAGTTGGAGTTCAGATAAATGTGGAGGTGTTCTTATTCATAGGTGTGACTACAGAAAGTACATTTACTACAAAATCTGTAACGACAGCTCCTGCATCAACAGACCCAGGTGAAACCCCAAACATCCAACTTGATAAAATCAGCTTATTTCAATACCAAACGACACTTTACGACACTTTTTCACACCAGTAATTATGTTTTATATCACAGAAACGTCCACTTTTGCAGTTTCATTTTTCACATCTGCAGCTCACAGAGACACAGCAATCACAGCCAGTGCATCCCCAACTACCTCGACATCAGAACGAGGTACAGATGTTCACCTGGAACCGTTTAGTTACAGCAAAGCTGCATCACACGCATGTTGCATGCATGTCGCCACCCAATACTCAGACAGATTAGCTACTCTGTCAAGTCGAAATGCAAAATATTATAAAACATTTTTCAGATTTAAGACAACTGTTTTTGGTAGCAATACATAACACAGCCCAGTACTTACAAGTACTTACCCTATAAGTACCCCTTTAAGTACCATGCTGTATTATGTTTTCCTAACCTGTTGTCTTTTCAAATCTTAGTAACAAAAAATCTTTCCAGACTGCCTTTAAGCCTCTTTCGTATCACTAACAGCATGCACTGAGCTCGCCGCTGAACCCTGCAGAGCTTTCTAGTTCACCAGAGACTTTGGTGCAGTTTTAAACACTTCATGCCAGCTTGTGAGAAAACCATGAAGGTGTGTGTGTTTCACAGAGACTATGAACATGTTTAAGTGTGTGTCCATGAGCGTAGCAAGCTGTGGTGGATTCAGGAGCTTCGTTACAAAATGACCAGCTGTTGGGAAGCTTGGTGGGATAAACACACTGCAATCAAAGTTGAAGGAAACTGAACTTTGACCGTGACAAGATTCTTTTTCTGCAAAACCAGTTTTGCATTGCACATTTAAAATAACTTTCTAGAAAACAAAAAAATGGTCATCAGTTAAATGTATCTTTTCTGTATGGAAGAATTCTACAGTGCAATAATCAAACATTCTGATGTCTTAAACATTATGGAAGGAAGGTTACATTGAAACAGATTTCCTTCTCAGCCAGCTGGGGGTTGTCAGTTTTTCTTCTTAAAAAATAAAACGAAAGATGGACATAGTCAGTGAGACTGTGAGGTTGCAGGCTCTACGCCTAGCTAACGCTGCAGCGCCGGCATTTGTAATTCAACACCGGAAGGCAACAATCTCCAGAGTTGTTTAAAGAACCAAAGCCAGTAAACAGGAGCGACCCAGAAGTTATTTCTTGTACCCCTAAGAAGCCACGGCATCTTTCTGTTTTACTGTAATATCGAGTGAAGCTGGCTAGATGCTAACGTTGAGCTAATAGGGGCAGCATTAGCTCAGGAGGTAGAGCGGGTTGTCCACTAATTGGAAGGTTGCAGGTTCGATCCCAGCTCCCCTCATAGAATGCTGCTGTTGTGTCCTTGGGCAAGACACTTTGCCTGCTGGTGGTGGTCAGAGGGACAGGTGGCGCCAGTGTACGGCAGGCCTCGCCTCTGTCAGTGCGCCCCAGGGCAGCTGTGGCTACATTGTAGCTCATCCCCACCAGCGTGTGAATGTGTGTGTGAATGGGTGAATGACTGATTGTGTTGTGAAGCGCCTTGGGGGGTTTTAGAACCCTAAGAAGGCGCTATACAAAATACAGGCCATTTACCCATTTTACCAACAATGCTAACGGTGAATTAGAAGCAAATAATTGGCTCTAAAAGTATCTCAAACGTTTTCAATTACCAACGACTCGATATTACAGGGAAATGTGTGTGTGAAGTGAATAATGAGTCAATTGTGACGTTTTACTTCCTCTAACATGGTGTTCTAAATTTAGAAGCATGTGCATGAAGCATGACTACACATGTCAGATTGAACTCATATGCATGCCCAACCTTCAGTTTGATTAAACAGAGCTCAGATAAATGTGGCAGTGTCCTCATTCATAGGTGTGACTACAGAAGATAATTTTACTACAAAATTGGTCACATCAGTTCCAGCATCAACAGAAACAGGTATTCAGTAAAACCCAAAATCATATAACCAAACCATTTTGACAAATTTAAATACCTTGAGATAATTTATTCATATCTGTTTAACTAAATGCACCCCCCACTATATGTTTATGTAGATGACAATCCTTTTTCACCACAATGTTTTCTACCACAGAAACGTCCCGTTCTTCAGGATTATTTTCCACATCTGCAACTCACAGAGACGCAGCAATCCCAGCCAGTGCATCCCCAACTACCTCAGCATCACAACGAGGTACAGATGTTCACATGGAACCGTTTAGTACAGTAAAGTGGCATCACACGCATGGTGCACTTAGATCACTACCCGACACTCAAAATGGATTAGCTACTTTCTCAATTCAAAATGAAAAAGATTGTAAGAATTATTCTGATTCTTTGGTTTAAAAGGTGCCGGAGACAACAACAAGTGGAACAGAAGCCTTTAGATATCCAAACATTTCTTTTAAAAATGCTGACCTTCTATGTAAATTAGGTCTGGATTTCAAAATAAAAGTTTAATAATAAGTTATCTTTTTTTCTTATTTGAAATGAGTTGTGATAATGGAGTACTACAAACACGATTTATGTCTAAGATGCTGAAACTAAACTTTTTTGTGTTTATATGTTTCCTAATTTCATTTTTGATTAATTGTCCCTTTAACATCTAACAACTAACAGACTCATTCCCAATCTTTCTCAAAGCAATAATTTTGTAGCTTGGTAAGCCATTCTTTATATGTAGATATACATTATAGTCTGGCCACGACCCATAGACAGAGCTCAGCGGATGGCGGAATCTTCCGTTGTTTTTCAGACTGTCGCTGCACGCAACTGGACAGCGCTAGGAGCATGGGGCATATTATTTATTTTGCACTTTAACTTTATTATTTTATTTTTGCAGAAATTCCTCCAGAGACCGTAAACCCAAACAAGGATAACGGTAGGTCATCGTGTTCCATCTTCAGTACTAATGTGTATAATTTATCTTTGTGAACTTAAAATAATTTTATCTCAATGTCATTTTTTTCAGTGGTTTTATTTGTTACAACCAGCGTATTAGTCTGTTCATTGGGTAATATGCATTTTTTTGTCTTTGGAATTATTCTAAATGATTATCATGGAAGTACAAAACATTTTTAATTGTTTATATCTATTCTTTTTTCTTTTTACAGTTTTTTTGGTAGTTGGGTTGATTTTATGGCGGTTTCTTCTGAGGAGAAAAGGGTAAGATCCAGCGTTTTATGTTACGCGTATTGCATGGATCACACATGATCACACCTTGTCGCCATTCTTCTTTCTGCTTCTCACATTAGTTTGTTTAGAGCATAAAAGCAGTCAGATTAACTGATTTATATCAGCTGCTAGGTCCCATTTCTAACAGTATATCATTGTCTGAAGCAACACAATCATCTAAAACTGTAGTTTCAGTTCATTCACTCATTTTAGGAAAGTTGCATGTTTGTTTGCATCTGCTGAGGAAATAAAGAAGTCTGCAGGAATCTCTGATAAAACTGTCTTAGAGGGAGCATTAAACATGACAAACGTGGAAACATGTTGCTAAAATCTTTATTGGTTCAGGCATAAATATAAACTTTATGTGTTTTTATGCAGAATTTAAAGGAGCATGGGGCAGGATGAAAAAACGAAACTCATGAGCGACACGCCAGGCGCTGCGAGTAACTGCAGCCCGGCATGGGAGCACACAAACTTGTTACACAAACACAAAAAATACCATCCATCCATCCATTCTCTTCCACTTATCCGGAGTCGGGTCGTGGGGGCAGCAGCCTAAGTAAAGAGGTCCAAACTTCCCTCTCCCCAGCCACTTGGGCCAGCTATTCCGGGGGAATCCCAAGGTGTTCCCTGGCCAGCCGAGAAACATAGTCCCTCCAGCGTGTCCTTGGTCTTCCTTTAGATCTCCTCCCAGTTGGACGTGCCCAGAAAACCTCACCAAGGAGGCGTCCAGGAGACATCCTAACTAGATGCCTCCTGGTCGCCTCCTTGGTGAGGTTTTCCGGGCCTCCTGGACAAAAAATACCATTACCTGCTAAAGTATCAGCCCTGCTTACAGGTTGGGCTGTAGGTCAAATATGACATCATTCTACTGGTGTTTGGTTTGGAAAATGTCCGGTCTCTAAACATTCAGTGGTAAACAGCAGTTGTAGCATGATCACAGCTAATGCTACTGCATGCTAGCTCTCTCAGAGTCATTGGTGAGGTCATATCAAGCTCTAAACACAACCTATAATGTTTCTTACCTGGTCACTAGGACATGAGCCATGTCAGCATCCTTCTTCAGTCCTAGATCTAGCTGAAGCAGCCTCCATTCGTCTATCACGTATCCTATATATATTCAGGTCCCTGCCCGACTTTTATCATATTTGGGTTTTGACTCACAAGATGCCGCTGATGAAACCTTCTTCTGCTTTGTGCCACTCTTTAGTGGGCTTTGAGTTGCGCTTGATCATTTCCTGGTTGCGGTGGAATCCATTCCCACAGTTCTTCTTCTGTTTGGGGTTTTATGGTAGTTGGCAAGCAACGTTAAGGTGCATTACCGCCACCTACTGATCCGGAGTGAATCAATGTCAATTGACGTCACATCCGTAGTAGGGCTGGGCGATATGGCCTAAAATCAATATCACTGTATATTGAGGAGTTCACCTCGATAACAATAAATAGACGATAACTACATGTATGTGCAAAAACAAAAGTTGTCCACTAGATGGGGCTGTCACAGGTATTACATTGAGTCACGCTGTCATGTGACTGAGGTGGTACAGCTTCTTAAAGGGACATGAACGTTGCCAACCTACACACATCTTTTCATTTTTTTACCAAATTTACTGACATGGGAAAAACGATATCGATAAAAGTCAGAAATTTTGATAACGATAAATTTTCGATTTATTGCCCAGCCCTTATCCGTAGTAATCACGGGAAATTTGGGACCAAACTGCAGCGCATTTTGCAGCACAGCCTGTTCAAGAAAATGGAACGATAAATGGATGGCCTCATTCTTTTTGGTTTATAATGCTTCATTACCCATTAGCTTTAAAAAAAATGAGCATGCATGCTTATTTTTTTACAAATCCTGCCCCATGCTCCTTTAAATATTGTTTTAATCCAACTAACTCTCATCTTGCTGTATTGGGAAAGCACAACATTTTGTTTGCTGAACCACTAAACTTTTAACAATGAAAAATCCAGACTCCGTCATTCTAAAACCCATTCCTTATTTCATGACACCATGTAGCTCGTACGACACCAGAGAACACGTGAAGCCGGAGTTTGTACAGTTCCAAAACATTTAGATTCCTTCCTCCTTCAGGTATCTATCGTTTCATTCCATTATACTCATGAACATGTTTAAGGCTTCTGTAGTTCTTCAGTTCTGACCTTTAGAGGTTGGTGTTATCGTCTAAAGTCGGGATAAAATCAGTGTGTTTTCTTATTTTATCACTATTAAAAGTTTTTGTATTATTTCTCTCGTCAAATGCAGCTCTACAGTAGGAACTGCACCCATCTGATCACGCTTCTGTCACCAAAGATGAATAAACCAACACGGAGTGCCTTTCCAGTCGGTGGACGAAACGACAAACTCGCCGTTCAAACGCTCAGAACTCTTATTTTGCACTTTGAAATTGAAAAAGTCACCAAAACCTGCTGAATGTTATATTTATTTAAGAACACACATAAAAGTCCAATAAAGAAAATAACTTTTGTGTATTTTTTTTTATCAAATCACCAAAACATTTTTCAATTTTTTTATATACGTTGATTAAATGTATTTTATATGTAATTTATATTCTATACGAAAACATTTTAAATTGTGTTTTTGTGTGTTTTAAATAACTGCTGTGTGTTTTTATGTCCGTTTGTATTGTGAAGAATCCGAAGCCCGTATGTTTTCATGTTATGTGGATTTTTATCGGAACAGAGACGTGATAGAAAATAAAAGACGCACAATGTCGTACATTCAGTTTACAGACTGCATTGGTGACGGGTAAAGATCCAATCTGTCGAGCTACTCGCCTCCTGACTTTCTTTTCATCATTGTCTGTTGTTCTGAGTGTCTTTGAGTAACTCTGCTAAACAAAAAGTCTCCTTTCATTTGAAGACTCCGGTCATTTTCTGTCCTTCAATTAAATTCCAAAGTTTTTATAGAAAATATGTTGAAGAATAAATGTTAATATGGTTTTATAAAAATAAAATATATGTTTGTGTATCAAATAGAGCTTTTATGTAATATTTTAAAAATAAGTGTTAAATGAGTGCCAGAGCCTTAAAAGCAGATGTTTTTACTCTGCAGGGGGAAAAAATAATCAATGAATGCCGTCTCTGTCCGGAGTCTCCGGACAAAACAGGATCAAATAATGATCCTGTCTAGTGTGTGGACGGGCGCAGAGTAAAGCCCTGTAACAAACCCAGTTCACACTGCTTCATTGTACCCTGCAGGATCTTGTCATGACAGAGGTTAATTTGTTATTTGGAGCCAATAAAAATAATTTGTTGAATCCGGACAACTTTCTTCCTGCTGCTTTATTTTTGCTGTAGAAAGATTTGTATCAGTTAGATGATGGTTTGTGTGAAAAGTATGGGAACTGATGCATTCAGTCTCTGAGCTGTTTATCTTAGTTATGAGGATTGACGGTTAATGAAGAAGAGGAGGTTGTTCTTCTCAAAAGCCTTGACAACAATATTTATTTTTGTAGGAGTCATATCCTATCCTTACTTTCTTTAGGATAGTGGACACACTGGAAAACATTTGGATCTGGTTCTAAGCCCTGATTTAAGTGAAAATGTCTAAAGATGTTTTATTAAACAGCTGACCGATGCTTTTTCAATGTTTTAAAGACGTCCTTCACTGAGAAACCATTTTTTTACTTCTTTTTGAAAATTATCACTCTGAGTTTTTCATGCAGGCTGAACATGAAAATAGTCTCCTACACCTATCTCCTGCATTAGCTTCTGATAGAAAATAGACGGTGAAACTCTAGGATTAGAAAATCCTGACAGATCTATATCACACTGTCACTTACCCTGCATGAACTCACCCATCTTGACTCACGACGGGGAAGGCTGTTGTTGGTTTAGCGTCCAGGAAACAGCAGAGAACGTCTGGGCTAGTAGAAGCTAACCGTTAGCATTAGCAACTCCACCACACAGCAGAACTCCTCCAGGCTTGTGTTATTTGTGGAGATAAAACATCAACGTTGCAGAGCAAACAGAGTCAGTGGTAGAGTCGTGTTGCTGTTAACCAATCAGAAGCAAGATGTCCAAATATCAGGAAATAAGACTCCAAATCCTGTCGTCTGAAGCTACTTTGTCCTCTGGCTGAATTCTCCGTGCTGAAACAGGTGCACCAGGGCTTTTTTTCCTCAGAGTACGACTTACAAGGCATTCATTCCTACTAGAGACCACTGCAAATGTGTTCAAAATACGAGTGAAGAACTTCTTTAAAGCAGTTTGGAGCAGAACAAACCACTGCACATTTAGATCTATTTATGTTGGGGGGTATTTTTTTCATCATTTTCTGCAAATTTTGGCATCTCATAGAAAAAATTTAATGCTGTTTTCTTAATTTTCAAGCCTAAATGGAACAAAATTGTGTTTTTTCATAAATGACAACATATCTTATAATAGATATTTGCAAAAGAGGAAAAAGAAGAGATTTCTGACTTTAATCTCAGACAAAATTTATAATCCTGATTTTAATCTCAGATTTCTGACATTTTTCTCAGAATTTGCAGATAATAACTTTTCTTACATTGGCCCTAATCCTCTTCTGTACTTTAGATACTTCTCACAAATTATAAATGGTCTTTTTTCAAAAGTTCCTGGAACAGTTGCAAGTTTTATTTGGGTTGACTGAGAGGAAAGATGTCTCTTTGAATTGTAAAGTTTGACCTATTTGATTGTATTTTGTGCAAAAACATGTTGATATTCAACAAACAAAAACTTCATGAATTTATTTGGAACCATTTAGCTTAAGTTTAAATTATTTAGGGGATTTTTTTTACATGTGGCTCTTGAATAAGAACAGAGGGATGCAAAAAAATGAAGAAAAAGATTTATGCCAAGAGGGAAAAATGTGATCATAAAGAACCCGATCAGGATGTAGACAGATGAACAAGTCAAGTCAGCCTCTGTTCCAGCCAGAGGAGGGAATTCCACTGGGCTCTTAACACGAGCTGCATATGCAGATTATAATTATAATTTATGAAGACCATATTTCACAAGTTCTGGGATGCTTTTGGGTGGAGGGGGAAGTGGGAAAAATAAGAGGAATGTGGGAGGAAATAAGGGAGGTTGATAGATGGATTGCCAAGGAAAAGCAGGATAGAACAAATCCCAGAAACTTAACAAATCAGATTTATGTTTTTTTACATAAAGATAAAGGTTTGAGGCTCTCATGAAGAAGTTTTAACAGCAGCGGTGTGTTGACTGTTGCTTCACATTTAAACAGACCACAGGCGTTTACAGTAAAAGAAAAACTGAGTAATGAGGTTCTATGTTACAGTAGAGTGTGTTTTGTAGCATTATGCCACAATGTTGCTTTCAGGGGAAACCCATGGTGATAATAAAAGGACAGATCTGAACCTGCAACCTACTTTGAGCAGCTTTGGTGACTCAGCAGTGGGTGGCATTTAAAATCATCCTAGTAGGGTCAAACGAAGGCAGTTGGACTTTAATATTTTACCTTAAAGTAACACCGAGGAGCGTCCTGCTCCTCCTCCCTACTGGTTGGGAGTGGAATTACAACTGTTGTAAACTAACCCTGCAGTAGCCTGCTGTAGCTAGCGCTAACAACAAGCTAACACTAACATGAGCCAACTAATAGTAAAATAAACCACGAAGTAAAAAGATCCACACTGTTGGACAAAAAAATATTATTACTAACAAGTCCAGTAGCAACAATGCCAGGTCACCATCAGTCTGTAATTTTGTAGCCTCCTTTATCTCCAAACTAGTGTAGCCCATGCTGATGTTTACTCCGATTTTAGCTCTTTGCTTCGCCTCCGAAGACATTACTCTCTTACTTTTACTTCAGGCTCCGCCATGATGCCAACAGAAAAAGCAAACTGCTTCTTTTTCTTCTTGTGCTTTTTATTGATGAGCGGCAAACTGAAAATGCTAACTGCTAGCATTACAGCTAACAAAGGCTGTTAGCTGTAATGCTATAGCAGGTATAAGAGCATGCCCTCTAGAACACCTACCCGCTCCACAAAACTGTTAAGTGCAGTTTTTGGCCAGCTGAGGGCTCCAGAGTGGTGTCAAATATGAAACTTGTCAAGTAACCAACAATCACTGAGATCAATGTTAAAGCGCTAGCTTAAAAAACTAGTTACTGTTACTTTAAATAATTTCTTACTCTTGAGTGATTACCTGTTATAGTTTAAAACATAGATTTCCATTCCCTTCCTGTTGAACAGGAAGCTCACTGCAAACTATTTAAAAATTGAATCACTCAGAAAATTTTATTTTGACAAATTACATTTATCATTCAGGTAATATTACTACTAATAATAAATGTGTCTAAAGCAGATTTCCAACACCATTGTGCAAATTTCTACGGGAAGAATTGTGCTCAACCCCCCCTTGAATGCTGTATTTGTCCTGCTTATCTGGCTTCAGATCATGTAGGCTGCAGCCGTAGAAAGAAAGCCCAGACTGTCCCCTCCCCAGCCTTTCACTGCCTCCTCCAGTGAGACCCAAGGTGTTTTCATTCACTGGAGCCATAATGCATGCAGAAAATGCCCCAAACATCTCCTCTGGAAGGCATCCAAGAGGCATCCTATTCCCAAACCACCTCGGCTAACACTTTTTTGATGTGGAGGAGCAGCAGCTCTTCTCGGAGCTCCTCACCTTTTCTCTGAGGACTAACCCGGCCACCCTGTGGAAATAATTTCAGTCTTCAGTGTTTTTGATCTTGTTCATTCAATAATTCCCCATGAACTCATGACCATGTGATAGTTGGAAAGTAGATCTTTGTTTTCTAACTTATCTCCTGCTTCTCCACAACGGAATATCCCCAATCTGCCTGTTGTCCTCTTTCTTACCTTAACTAACTAAGACAAGGACCAAAATCATCAAGTTAATGGTCCTGTGGGACACTAAAATATGATTTTGTTTTTATCTAAAAAATGCAAAAATTGTTTCATGGTGACTTTTTTTATTTCCTCCTCAGATTATTTCTTAATTAGGTATACAAGTAAAAATCTCAGCATATATTTAATGTCTCCTATCAACATCCTGCTGGAGAGACAATATTTATATTTCTAGAAATAAAATTTGAAAGGCCAGAGAAATTCACTCCGAGGGCCACAAACAGCCTCCAGGTCGCACTTTGGTCATGCGTGACGACGACCTTTCCCCCGACCCAGAAATAGAGATCTGTCCTTTGAATATTCCAAACACAAACTTATGAAAATTTACTTTTAAAGGTTAAATTATTGGTCAAGTTTTGTTTTTGAGTCAGAGTCAGTGAAGCAAGCAATGATTCATTGAATGAAAATGTTTCCAAATACTAACCAGAACTGTGTGGAGTAGAAACAATGCTGTGAACACAAAAAGCCACTGGGGCTAGTTAGTGTTTGAATGGCTAAACATGAATTATGGTGTTAGAACAGAGATTGGATAGAACGTATTTATAATTTATCCCAGAGAGGAATTAAATGTGTTTAGAAAATTGTAAAATAGTGATTTACTTTGTGCTCCTAATAAAGTCAAGGACTCTTTATTTATATAGCACATCATACCCAGAAGCATTTCAATAGGTGCAAAATCTAATAAGAGAAGCTTATAAACTTCATAAAGGTCTGTAGGATTTTTCACAATAATACAAAGTACATAAGTAAAGTTTATACAGAACCTTTCTCAGATAAAATATCAAAATTAAAAAAGGAAAGAAAAAAGCAGTACTATCAAAGGCTCTTGAGGGAAAACGTCTGAAAAGGAAAGTATTTTATTACGCAAAAACTGAGAAAGTTCATCCCACAGTCGAGGTTACATATCTGGTCTTTGGCAGCAAAACAACCAGAGATAGCAGAGGAAACGACGGGCAGATGGCGAGGAAATGAACAGAAGTGAGAATAGATTCAGTGATAAAGAACTCAGAAAAGTACAAAATATCCTAAACAGAAGAAACATTGAAACCAAAACAAGAACCAAGACGTATAAAACACAATAAACTAAACATGATATCTAAGATTCACCCAAACTCTACTCTGCTCACAGGACTTTGTTGGAATTCTGTTGTTTCACTGATTTAATTATTTCACTGTTAACATGATTTTGTCCCTATTCTGTTTATTCATTCATCTTTTATCAAAAACTGCAACAAAACAGTAATTTTAGGGTTAGGGGTCACAGTTTTAATTATTTCACTGAACAGAATAGACTTTATTAATCCCACAGTGGGGAAATTCACCCGCTTCAGCAGCACATGCTCTTAGAGAATAGGAAGAAGAAAAATAATAACAAAAATACAGGTAAATACACAAAGGCAGTAGGCTATTATCTTCTGTACGTTCATTCTGTGCATCTTTTACTTAATCGTTCTACTTTTTGTTCTTTTTAAAACAGGAGATTTTTTACCTTTTCTGCTGACATCTTCACTCAGTGATGATTGAAACGTCAGCAGAAAAGGTTAAAAATCTCCTATCTGTGTTTTAAAAAGAACAAAAAGTAGAACGATGCAGTAAGCTATTATTGTAACCTGCAACCACTAAAAACAATGAATCAAATAGAAAACTGGGTTTCCAAAAATATGCAGCATACGGGACACAAATACTAATGTACATATGGTATCGCACAAGTATTGAACACATACTGAATATAGCACTGTTAACATGATTTTGTCCCTCTTCTGCAGCTATATTCATTCATATTTGATCAAAAACTGCAACAAACCCGTAATTAAAGGGTCAAATATCAATTTGCAAAAAAGAAAACATTACAACCCAGGGAAACCAGTAAATGAGTGGGTTTCCTCCCTGTTTCTACTCTCTGATTCCTTCTCCTCCTCCTTCTAACTCTGTTTTTCCATTTCAAAAGTAGTTCCACCCATTCTGGTTTGTCTCTATGATCCACGTTCTCAAAAGGCCTTTTCCTCAACAATCCAGTTTAAGGTTACAGTTTGGATCACAATGGAAAATCATAACAGGTCAAGTTAAAAGTTCACAATAACAACACGAATATTTCAACACCTGCTCAGTTTCCGCTGAGGTTCTCATCCTGTTTGTGAAGAACAGGAAAGACGAAAGCCATGTCTCCATGCATCCGCTTTCAGGAATTTTCATGATTCTTTTAATTTGATTAAATACTCGTTTTTATCTAATCTGCATCAGTATCTACCTCTGTTTTTTTAAAGTGGAATGCAAATAAGTTCCCAGAGTCTGAAAATAAGATCTTACATCAGACATTTATACAGTTTAATAGATGCAAGTAAAACAAATTTTCAAACTGCAGAATTATATAAGCCTAAGAAACATATTGATGTAAACTATTATGTTTTAGTAAAAGAAAAAGTATTTCATTTGGATTTATGGTTAGTTGTGCAACAACGTAATAAGGTTTTATATGTGATTAAAGGTTTATGACGTTATTGTTGTGATATTTAAAGGTGCAATATGTAAGAATAAATTAAAAACAACATCTTGTGGTCAAATTTGGTTACGACTATTTATATATATATATAAAAAAAACGTAATTTTCTCACTGCCATTCTGTGAGTTTCATGGTTGTTGCCAGTTACGACTCAGCACCAGAAGATTCTAGATGACAAGCAAAGATGAATCATGCACAGTAAGTTGAAATACATTATCATATCTGGTGCTAGCACTCTTGGGTGTTTTACGGTAGTGAGCACTTACTTATTACAGTAATATGTCTCACATTAGTGGAAGTTTGCTGTTTTGCTGTTAGCTTGCTGTTCTGAACATTAAAGGAAGTAAAACGCCACAATTGACTCATTATTCATGTCACACATACATTTCACCGTAATATCGAGTTGTTGGTAATTGAAAAAGTAGCTTGAGGTATTTTTATAGCCGACTATTTGTTTTCAAATCACCGTTAGCATTGTTAGCTCAACGTTAGCCTCTAGCCTGCTTCACCTGATATTAGAGTAAAACAAAATGATGTTGTGGCTTCTTAGGGGTACAACTTCTGGGTCACTCCTGTTTACTAGCTTCGGCTCTTTAAATAGTTCTGGAGCTTTTTGCCTGCTGATGTCGAATTACAAATGCCGGCGCTGCAGCGTTAGCTCGGCGCAAACTCAGCATCCTCACAAACTCACTCAGTGCGGTTACATGCGCAGTATCAACATCTAAGTTGATCCAGGTCGATCTTATGGTAATAAGCTGGGAGTCTTTATCATAGTTTACATGTACATTAGAAAACAGATCTCTCAAATGAAGTTCATTCCACTCCGGTACAGTAGGTGGCGACATGCGCCCTTTCATGTCGGCATTTTTCCGGTTAGCTTGTAGCAACACAAATAGTAAAGAAACACTGGCGGGAGCGAAACAGAAGGAATTGAAACAGGATGTGCACAATGGCTGAAGGAATGGACAACAACAACGCCGCAGCACAGCTTATTTGGTACGTACTGTTCTGTTTGATGGTGTTACATGTTACTTTGTGGTGATGATATTATGAGAAGACTGCTACCGCGGTCTCATCACTTAAGGAACACGAGCGTCCATTTGGTTCAGTTCAGCTGACCAGTTTACATTCAGAATGAATTCAGATTGCTACCGCATTATCTGGGTGCTTCGGCCCGATTAGAACCAGTTCACCTTCAGCCAGACTAACGCGTTTACATGCATTTAAAAAAAACGTCTCGTTTTAGGGCAAAACTTCAGTTTTCTGATGCGCATGTAAACGCACTGACTGATGTAAACAGTACGTCCCTCTTTGGTTTTTTTGAAAAAAGAAAACCTGACAACCCCCCAGCCGGCTGAGCAGGAAATCTGTTTCAACGTAACCTTCCTTCTAATATGAATGAGACATTAGACTGTTTATTTCACTGTAGAATTCTTACATATTGTTCCTTTAACATTTATCGACCCACTTATGAGGGTTAACATGAAATGTCTGAACTGAATTTATATTCAGTTCATGTTTATGCATTTGAACAGACAAACAGCGAAACAACACAGAGCTGGTTCCCATGAGATTAGCCTTTAAATGCATGATTAGTCTTCATGTTGTGACGCTGCACACAGAGGAGGAAATGCTCTCACTGAAGAGATCATCCGTTTAACCCTCTTCCAGTTAAACGTGAGGTCAGAAGGTTTCAAACGGAGGAACTGATGGAGTCTTACTCATGAGAAAGAAAAAATCATCACACCACAGGCACACAGTTCATGTGGACCAAAGCACTCCATGGCTCATGAACCTCTGCTGACTCACTCACAGAAAGGGTGGTGCAGTGTATGGTTTTGGCCTGTCTGCTGTGGTTACAGAGTAGAAAAAAAAAGAATGAGTAAAGGGGGAAAGCCCTTTTTTTCCCCAATAGCTCTGGGCGTCCTCTTTAAACTGATTCCCATGAGCAGATTGTGATCTTCAAGCTAAAAAGTAAGATTTTTGTCTGCAGAATCGAGATCAAAACCAGATGTTAAATGTGGAAAACCTGCAATTTTTATCAGCGATCTCAGAATAAATAATTTTATTAGAAAATCTGCGCTACATTTATTTCAGAAGACGTCATAAGATGGAGAAAGTGAGCTTCGGTGGTGTTTTGGATCAATCTCTGTAGATGAGGAGGGAATTAAATGTATGTTCTTTTCTGGTGACCTCACTTAGATGAAAACATCCTGAAAGAGTAACAGCTAAATGGAAGTGAGCTCTTTATTAGCTTGTTGGTGATTGAATGAATGATGAAGGTGTCATCCTACTGTCTGGAGAATGTTTTTATGTAATCTGGAACTCAAGTCAGAACAGGACATTCTTTATTTTACCATCTAGTCAGTGTTGTTGTTTGACACCAAACTATGCTGTGCCTTGAATGTCAGGTTTTTAGAATAACTGAAGTTTGGGCGACATTTAAAAGCAGCCCATTGTGACATCATCGATGCTTTGTGTTTGTCAGAATGCTCTGGAGTTCTTAATGGGATTAAGGTCCGGGGGATTTCCTGGCCACAGACCCAAAACATGTTTTGTTCCTCAAGCCACAAAGTTCTGAATTTAACCTCATGACACCACGCTCCATCCTGCTGGAAAAGGCATTGCTCATCACCAAATTGTTCTTGGATGGTCAAGAGGAGTTCCTCTTGGAGGATGTTTAGGTACATTTTATTCATGGATGTTTTGAGGCTAGACTGAGAGTGAACCCACTCCTTTGGACACACAAAAATGGTCCCTAAAGGCTTTACTCTTAGTATGACACAGAAGGACTGATGCTAGCACTGACCTGTTCTACCATGGACATGCCCCAATCAGAAAACAAGAGTTTTCAAACTTTCCCAAGTCCTCTGCAGTCCAATCATAGGGGCCTATCAGATTATTTCTGATGTTTTTCTTGAAGTGACGTTCTTTGTTGCCCTTCTTAACACCAGTCCATGCTCCAAGTCTTCTCCTTCTGCCTTGTCACATTCATGGGTCTCTCTGCTTAGGCTGCTGCCCCCGCAACCTGACCCCAGATAAGTGGCAGAAAATAGATGTTTGGATTTTGCACTAATGCTAACGTTAATGCATGTCATCAACATAAAAACACACAGAAAATTTTAAGAGAAGGTACTAAACTGATGCAATAACATCCGTGTAAAATATAATAATAATAACCTCGTAACTCAAATAATTTTTTCAATACTAAGTTCAACTGATTCCTTAAAGACTGAGATGTTTATCTTCTGCCAGTTTGTGCCGGACCAACCTGTAATTTTAACAGCTGTGCTGAGTTTCTCCTGTCGGATCAAAGATGTTATGGGAGACTGAACCTGACCCGACTAACAAAATAAGAATAAAACAAAACATCAGCCTGTAATAGCGACTGGTACAACAGCAGATCACTGATGCTGCTCCTGATGAGCTCATGTTTGCTTAAGACACTCCCCATGACTCATCTTTGCTAGATTATTAATAGATTGACAGTGTTTACATTTCGTTGGTATAGAAACACTCTCCCTGTCATTTTCCTGCGCATACAAATCAGATCTTCCCTAAAGTTGTGGATTTAATCCCTTTAAACAAAAGGTTTTTGGTATTTTAAGTCATTTCAGTGCAACATCACCCTTTAGAGACAGAGCAGGTAGATTTATAAGGAAGCTGCGCTGTAACACAACGAACCCTGCCAGGATCGTGTCTTTATCGTGTTAGACAAAATGTCAGAGGAGGGGTTGAAAAGCTGTGAGGGGATCCGTGCAGTCGCTGGCGGGGCCACAAGAGTCGAGTGATGTTATAAGTGGTGACAGATTTGTAACAGCAGATCGGACAAAGTTATCATCACCGACTCAGCAAAGTGAGCTGGGTGGTTCTGCATCTGCAACTAATTATTATCGAGCTCGTTTCAGCATATGTTTAGAATTAAGGTTTTATTGTGACGTACGTAAGAAAATATACAACTATTTCTAATCATTAGGACACATTTTGGCTGTTAGTGGGATTTTTCCCTGAAAGGAAAATCTTAAACCACACGGAGGCAGAAAATCAGGCATGCTGTATTTTTAGTTAATTATACCCTTAAAAACCTTTAAATGAACCATAATGAAAGCTTTTGTAAAGAGGTGACAGTATCCATCCATCTGCTTATCCAGGGTCAGACTGTGGGGGCAGCAGCCTAAGCAGAGAGGCCCAGACTTCCCTCTCTCCAGCCACTTGGGCCAGCTCCTCCAGGTGAATCCCAAGGCGTTCCCTGGCCAGCTGAGAGACATAGTCCCTCCAGCGTGTCCTGGGTCTTCCTTTAGGTCTCCCCCTGGTTGGACGTGCCCGGAAAACCTCACCAGGGAGGCATCCTAACCAGATGCCTGAGCCACCTCAACTGGCTCCTTTCAATGTGGAGGAGCAGCGGGTCTACTCCGAGCCCCTCCCGGATGAATGAGCTTCTCACCCTATCTCTAAGGGAGAGCCCAGACACCCTGCAGAGAAAGCTCGTGACCATAGGTGAGGGTAGGAACATAGATCAACCGGTAAATCAGGAGCTTTGCCTTCCGACTCAGCTCTCTTCACAACAGACCGGTACAACGCCCGCATCACTGCAGACGCAGCATCCATCCACCTGTCGATCTCACGCTCCATCTTTCCCTCACTCGTGAACAAGACCCTGAGATACTCCTCCACTTGAGGCAGGACCTCGTCCCTGACCTGGAGAAGTGACAGTATAAAAACAAAAATGGTTTTATTTAAATAATTCAGGTTCTTAAGTGTTTTTCCATTTTAACTTTATAAAACTTGAATAATTTCACACAATCATACTGAACACATTTATGTTGAACAATTTTAATAATTTATTCAAAAAAAACCATCAGTTTAATTACAAATGATGCTGTGTTACAGAAAAAATTGTTGCTAGGCTAAAATGACCTTATGGGCGATGGTGGCAGAGGAGTTAAGTGGACGCCCCGCAATCAGAAGGTCGCAGGTTCGCGTCCCGCTCGGTCTGTCATCGTGTCCTTGGGCAAGACGCTTAACCCGACTTGCCCGTGTTGGTGGTGGTCAGAGGGGCCGATGGCGCAGAATGGCAGCCTCGCCTCTGTCAGACCGCCCCAGGGCAGCTGTGGCTACACAGTAGCTTACCATCATCAGCAGTGTGTGAATGTGAGAGTGAATGGATAATGAAAAGTGCTTTGAGTGCCTTGAAAAGCGCTATATAAATCCAATCCATCATTATTATTAAAATAATGCAAAAGCAGAAACTAAATGAATTCATATAAATCATTCAAGTTGTTAAGTTATTTAATGGTGGGTACTAGCATGTTAGCACCCGCTTTTCACTTCCATTGTTTATGCTAAACTAAAGCAGACGAGCTGCTGCCAGATCAGAATCACTGCGCTGGTTACAAAACGCTCTGTCCCACTGATCTAACTCTGGGAAATATGTCAACAGACAACACTTTAATTTGGGGTGGAATATCCCTTTAGGACGTGAATCAAAGTCTTAAATGGATTTAATTTTTTATTTTGAACTAAAAAAAATCAACACACATAGATGAAAACGTGACAAATAAACAATCTTTTGAAGTTTGAAAATACTTTGGATGGAGTTGAACACTTTTCTAATCCCAAACTCTTCAGACCATTAAAACATAAATTGGACTAAACTAGATGCAGAACGTTCACAGCAGTTTATGAAGAATCAAACACGTTATTCAGTATATAAAATAATATTAATATATAATAATAAAATGAACATAATACATGCATAGCCCATAATAAGTCAAATGACCTGTTTTATGTTTTAATCAATTCATCTTTTATCTTTTCTCTAAATTTTCCAACGTTTTGACATGTTTTCATGTCTCCTCTGCAGATATTCCACCTTTAGAGATGCCACACGTGCTCAACACCACAACTTCCAGCATTTAACCAGATAATCGTGTTCAGATCTGCTCCACGAGCGTTACGGCTGAGTAACAACACGGTGGAGTAGGAATGTGAAAAATGTTGGCAAAAGGCTGAATATCTCTCCAAAGCTTTGTTTGCACCTGCACACAATCTCTCCCGAAGCTTCCTCTCAGTTCTATAGGCAGCCTGGGTCACGGTTCCTGCTGCAATGCTGCCATCTTCTGGCGCTTTGAGGAACTTTATTGTGCAGCTGATTATCCCTCCACATTGTAACCGATTTCAAATGGTGCTAGACATGATGGAAACTCTGAACACCAGACGAAAACGGTCAGCCTTGGTAGGAGGGGGCGGGGTCAAAGGAGAACGGACGCCAACGCTGGGTTAAGTGGCGAAGCACAGGATCAACAGAAACGTGCATCACTGTCATCAATCTGTAAACAACGCTTCCTGAATATGAACCGACATCAATCCAGAGGTTCGTTCCTGCTCAAGGACACCGATTTCAAATGGTGCTAGATGGGATTTTAGACTCTAAGACACCATCTGAAACCAGTTCCCTGGGCAGGATGACTTCAGGACGTCCGGAGCGCCACCCGGATCTGAAAACAAAAAGTATAATCGTCAACATGATTTCTGGCTCATCAGTGCTACAAACACACAGAATCTTTATGTAAGAGTTTCTGAGCTGTTCCAGGTTTGTGCAGGAGCTGATGCTGCAGATCCACCTGCCCCAGCAGAAGCTCGGCTCAGCAGCTTCAACTGGACGTGAACGAGATGCTGGAGGAAGAAAAGATCCAGACTAGTAATGAATCATGCTGTAGAAAAATAGATCTGAGGAGCTCTCTGCAGACTCCTTCGTAGGGCACTGTGTCGTCTCCAGGGTCTGCCTCGGGCATCCGGTCAATCTGCGTCCGAATGGGGTCGACTCGGGGGAAATAGGGTAAAAACAGGTGAAACGTCATTAGCATGATCCCAATTGTCCAGCTGAAGTCAGATACGCAGCACTGAGAGTCTTCAGGGAACTCATTTGTCACGGTTGCTTCTCTTATTCTTAATGAAAACCAAGTCCTTTAATATAAAACTCACTGGGTTCCATCTCTTTGTCTGGCCTTAAATGCTCAGTATTATTCTGCTCTATTAGATTTCACGGTCTTGCCGTCTTGTTGATGGGAAAAAAAGTGGCAAACTGCAAAAGCTTGCGATCATTGTTTCTATTTTTGACTCCTGAAGCAAAAATCCTTTGCACTTAGTGACCATGTTTAAAGCCCCGCTAGTCAAATTAGACCCAAAGATATTTACTTTAATCTAAGCAACAAAAAAATGAAAATATCCCCAATTTTCAAAGAATATGACATCATTTACATATACGCAGCATCAGCTTCAGTAGAAACGCTGCAGCCGTTGTTTTGCACGAGCTGCAGCATCGTGTAAATCCAGGTTTTTTCATGTTTTGATGACCCCTGTAACGTTTGTATTTGTGAGCCTCTCTGCCTCCCTGCGCTCCCTTGTCCTGTTTACTCTAAGCCCTTTCCACCGTCTGCTGTGCATGCAGAGGCTGCTCGCTGCGTCGAAGCAGTGTTTTTTTTCCCAGCCAAGTCACCTGACCATCTACTGCTCGTTAAAGGCACATCAGCCCCTTTTAAAATCAAAACAAAACAAAGTTACGCAACCGCTGGTTTATTTTGGAGCCACGTCACATGGCACACGGCGTCCACGTTTAACAGAAACGCTGCGTGAGGATGAAACATTACGACATATTGGAGGACTAGTCGTTTATAATGACGTTTAAAGTGATTTGGGGCTCGTTAGAGGCCTCATTGTGTTGGTGTGTGACAGAGGGGGCGGGGCTCTTTGCTATGGGTGCACGTGTAAACGAGGTAGGTGGTTAATCCTCTTACAGATTATAGGTCCTAATTTATCAGGAGTGAGAGAAGTAACCTTATCAAGCTGATGTGTTTTTAGATCACCTCCTGAATATTGTGTCGTCTAAGAAAAGCAGCACGACTCAGATGTGTGGCACTGTTTATGTGTCATATCTGGGTCAGTGAAAAACCTCACACCGAGGTGAATCGCCGCTCTTGATGTCTGCTGCTTTTGATGCTACGCCATAAAGTTTGTAGGGTTATAAAGATTGACATGATAGGACGGCACCGATCTGTCCTAACAGTACAGAGTGTTTGGATCATAAAAGAAAAAAAGCCTGGATCAGCGTTGCGTCATCGTCTCCTCGGGGCCGTGGATTGGGAAATATTTGGAGAAGCGAGAGCCCTAAAACGCTCAGATGAGTCTGACACTTTGTTTGTTCGATCCACCGCACAATGGGAGGAAATAAATGCCTCCGACGGAGGAGTTGATTTACACGTTGTCACGCTCTTTTGGCTCCTACTCCGCCTGTTGGGAAATATCAGATGTCTTGCAGATAACGAGGGTGGCGCAATGAGTTAAACTCGCTGCTGTGGGGCATCTTCAGAGAGCCGAGCGGGTTTCCAGTTTCTGGGAACACCTGGTTGGTTATGATTAGAGCTTCTGAGGAGACAAAACATCCAAATACCATAAATTTGTGCACATGATAAAACAGCAAGTAAAAAGAGGCCACCTCTGGGTGATGTCACTGCACTTTTCCCCTCTCTTGCAGCACATAAAGGATCTTTCTACGAACAAATGCTGCCTCACACTTGTCTATTAATACATCATGTAGCAAGGCCAGCAGTGCTCCGGGTTTAATTTTAGCGCTGTCATCTCTCGGCTCTGTGCCACTTCCCATTCTATAATCTGAGCGTAGGAGGGATCCGTTTTAAGAGCCAGTGGGTCGCTCGCCATTTTCTCTGATGGCTTAATGTGGGCTACAGGTAACGCTGGCCTCTTGCTGTAAACACATTCCTCACCGCTTCTCTTTTAAGGAGAGAAAAAAAGAACCTGTTACTTTGAAAGCATGGGATGTTTTTGTATTCCGAGGGACAAAAGTGGACAAAGCTGGGTTAAATGGCTTCGCTCGTTTGACTGGAGAGGCGGCACATCTCCCTAAAAGAATAACAAAATAACTATTGAGGTCACGTTTCCTTGTTTGTGAAAGTGGGTCACTTGTTCCACCGCTCAGCCTCAGAACTCCTGGTAAACATCATGACTGCACCGGAGAACGATGGCAGGCCAGCGCGTGGAGTACAGGGAATATAATCCAGAATAAATGCATAAACACAGGTGAAAAGGCCATCCGTGTTTGTCTCAAAGTGCCGTAATAACATTCCCTCAGGAGTCAAGTTTCTATTCAGCACACATAATTGAACTTCTAAAGCGCTCCTCCCCTCCCCTCCTCTCTTGGCCTCTCTCCTTACATTTGCACAGTGGTTGAACAACTCCTGAGCTCTAGTGGTGATTCACCTAATGACCGGCCGGATCCACCCGGCAGGCCGGAGTTGGCTCCTCTCGTGTCTCATTCTCACCTCAGACATCCTGAGAGGTGATGAAGAGCTTCGCTTCCTGTCTGTTTATGGCAGGTAAGCAGCAGGAGGCACCACACCTCCCTGCATAGCAGCTATAGGAAAACTGGCAGGATGCTGGGATTATAAAAGTGACACCACAGCAGGTGTCCTGTTGCATCACACACTCTAAAGGTGACACATTTGCTTTCTGAACAGCAAAAATCGTGTAAAACCTGCATTTTTACTTTCAGAAAATGTGTTAGAATAAACCCAGAGGATAAAAAGGTTCAACTAGAAATGTGTCAACATCCTCGTTGATTTCTGGAGCGTGCGACTCAACAGCGCCCCCTGTGTTCGGGAAGCACAGCTTGTTTTGAACATATCAAGTGCGCACTATGAAGCCAGATCACTATTTCGGACTCCAGGGATCTGTGACGCAGCACAGGATGTTTGACACCTGAAACAAATAAAGCTGCGTCATTAGTGTGATGCTCCATTAAAGCTTGAGCTTGATCTCCTCCGAAATCAGCGCAACAATCAAACTCCACCTCTGCGTCTGTTAATTATTTAGAGGTTTTCTTTGATCACGTATGTAAAAAATAAAAGTCAGAGAACGCACTCGGGACCTTTGGGTGGTGAATGTTCGCTCCGATATCCACTGCGTAACATCGTCCTCTCCCACAACAGGATTACGCACTATCCATCTCTTGCGCAGCATCCTATTCCGAGCTCTTCCTTGACACGCCATCCCCGCCGATTCCACGTTTTTGTTTACATCCTCGTTTAATCGTGAAAAAAACTGACGCCAGACAAGTTCGGGAGCTGAAAACGAGGCTGTCACGCCGTCGCAGCGTGCTCCATCCATCGCAGTGGAAATTCCCACTGGATTTCATGTGGCTTGTCGGACTTCGCGCTGACGCAGTTTCATTTACCTGTTGTCACGTCGATGATGAAACACTGGAGCTTTCGTAAAAAAGTGTTTACACGCGTTCTCACCAGCAACAGCCGCGCTCTTCGTGGAAACGCGACACTTTTATTTCCCTTCATTAATCTTTAAGCCACACTTTCACGCGCCTTTGATTCTTACCTTTTTCATCCTGCACTTCGGTGGTTAGGAATTACGTAGTGCTATTCTCGACGCAACATACGCAGTTATGTCACTGTGCCCGTGTAATAACATCAATAACTTACGTGTTTAGCTCAAGGCTGTTCCCCTCCTGGGCCGAGGAAGTGTCAGCTCGTTCCCCGGGCTGGCGGCGCTCACACCCGGCCCAGGCTGAGCGGAGGGGTCCTCCTGGTTCCCGTTTCGGTCTTTTTCAGTCCACCTCGGAGCGCGTGTTTGTCACAGTGTATCCCCCTAATGATTTTCCATAGCGCAACACGGAGACCACGCCCCTGACACTCCCCCGGCCTCTGATTGGACGAGCGCTCGGAGAGCGTTTCCTCATCGCCACAATCACATGTGGCTGACGCATGTTTACAAACATCGGCTGAAATCACATGGTAATGAGCGATCTTTTACCGTAAACCACCTCCCTTTGACGCAACGGCCTGGTGTCGCGCCGAGGTTCTTGTTTTTCTAACCTTGTTTTTCTAAATAAAAACACAAAAAATTATTATAGCGAGATAAATTCCGCTTTTTCTAATCTATATAGCTCCTATAGAGCTGTGGCTTCAATCCTAATGCTGCATTCTTCTTTTCTATATTTAGTTGTGAAAAACAAGTTGATTCCGTCTTATTTGATCATTATAATCTAATGATTGTGTTTCAAACATCTTAATGTATTAATCATGATCAGCTCCAGTCTGATGGCAGTTTCTTTTTTAAGCCTTTCTGCTTTAATCGGATCTATAAAAGGTCAAAACCCATAAATTCCTTCCTTCATAATGAAGCTGCCACACACTGGACTCAGAATTTCAGGCTGTATGTATCAAGTATTTACTATTAGATTATTGTATTAATTATTTTACCCGAACCTATGTGAAAATGTTGTACCATAAGCTAGTTTTAGTACTCTTTGCAGCATCAACTGATTTAATATAACTATTAATGAGTCTAACACAGTTTAGTCTCATTATCTTTGTAGATGTGTTTTAATTCAGTCATGTTTTCTGGCTTGAACCACCTCTTTACATCTTTTTTTTCTGGCAGTGAGCAGAATTCAGGTCCTGAAGCAGCAAAGCAGCCCCAGACCCTCACACGATTTGTTGTGATGTTTTTGTGAAATCCTGATTTCTGACCTTAATCTTAACCAGGTGAGGTTAATGCAGATGTGTTTTATTTTCTATTTGAATCCCTTTAGAATTGAGCAGGATGCACTGCTTTTTTAGACCTTTGATAACACTTTACAATAAGAGTCCCTTTATTAACGTTACTTAGTGCATTATTAAGCATTAATAAACTATTAAATAACGTATTAACAACTGCTTAGCCATATTATGTAATGTATTAGTAAGGAGACACCCCCCTGGCCCTTTGTCCTAACCTTCAGGACACTTAATAATTAATAATAACGTTAATAAAGGGACCCTTTGTTTATTAATGCGTAATAATGCACTAAGTATCGTTAATAAAGGAGCAATTATTGTAAAGTGTTACCAGATCTTTTAACCTACTACGTGTTATTGTGTTTGGTGTTGTCTGACATATGCTACTGATTCTTTTCATTCTACATGTTTGGTCTGGTAGTTTTGTGGTTGGGTGGAATGGAACTCAGCTTTTCAAATAATGTGGTTAATCAGGTAATTAATGCTTTATAAAGGGGTCTATTACTATTTTTAAATTGGGCCAGATTGGTTTATCTAGATTTTTTTACCCTTCGGTAATTAAATCATCATTTGAATACTCCTAATTGTATTTACTCAGGTTATATTTGAGTTGTGTTTGCTAATTTGAAGCTTGTAAGCGTGAACAAAGAAGCAGAATTGATCTGTAAAGGAGGAAACTTCGTCACAGCACTGTGCTGCTGCCTTCATTGTAATGTCATTGTTGTTGCAGAAGATGGCAGTAAACCCATGTGTTTCTACCTCTTAGATAAGGTCTGAAAACACATGTTTTGCAGGTCAAAGTTGTAATCTGATTGAATCTGGATTTTTCTTTCTCATCTCTTTTCTTTTTACCTTTTTTTGCCCAAACACCATGATAGAATAAAAACAGTATCACCAGATGTTTGGAGGTAAAGTCACCTACAGTGTTTGTTGGTGTCCATCTCAGACAATCACCAGTAGATGGAGACAAACATTAACTTTTAATTCTACCATCTTTGTGCCGTAAACCTGTTTATTATTAGTAGCTACCTGCCAACATGTATTTTCGGGTTAGGGTTAGGGCCTAAATCAAAACAAAAATAGATTCATAAATGAAACATAAGCTGTATTGATAACATACATTTTACCTTATAGGGTTCTACAACCCCCCAAGACGCTTTACAACTAACCAGTGATTCACACACGCTGATGATGAGGAGCTACATCGTAGCCACAGCTGCCCTGGGGTGCACTGACAGAGGCGAGGCTGTCGAGCACTGGTCACCGGTCCATTCAACCACCACCAGCAGGAAAGGAGGGTTAAGTGTCTTGTCCAAAGACACGACAGCAACAGACTGAGCGGGGTTCAAACATGCAAACCTCCAGCTGCAAGGCGAGGACTTAACTCTTCTCCTATTGTCCCCCAAAGTTAAATTTAAATTGCTACACATAGCTTTTTCCTCAATGATCACTCCTATAGGTATGGAGCTTTCCTTTGAACAGGAATACCATCAACCTGGAGTTTTAGTAGGAACAGAACAAACTAATAAAGATTTACTCTTTAAACCTGAAACTGAAGAAAAACTCTGGATGCACTGAACCGCTTTACCCACCGCAGAATCAAATTAGAACTAAATACTGCAGTATCGTCTGTCAGCTGGGATCATTTAAGTGTTTAGCTAAAGCTAATTTACCCTGAAATGACCTTTTTTAATATAATCTGTGACCAGAAGAAATATGAACGAGCTTAAATGACATCCTTGTCTAATTTCCACCATTTATGTTACATTTTTGCAACCCTGATATAAGGTGGTAACGGCTTTTGAGAAATAATCTCCAAATCCAAAATATTTAATAGTCCTGAATATAAATGCATGGCTTATGGTAAAGCTCTCCAGAAACTAATAAACTAAATGTAGCTGTCATCAAGTGTAAACTCACCGTAGCCAATCATGTCCAACATTAATGGAATAATATTAATAATGCTTCCTCCTGGCACGAATCCTGATCGACTCCTACAGTCACTGAGTCCACCTTGAACTCCTTTCTAGACCAAAGTATCTAGAGTCTGTCTGACAGACGAAACTGGGTCATAAAACGGAACCATGAATGAAACATGGCAGCAGATCTGCAACTGAATAACTAGAAAAGAAATAAAGGGTATTGAACTATTCCGGCACTTTAGTTCTGTGACTCATTAAAGAACACCTCAGAGTTTAAAGAGGCTGGACTTTCTTTTTCTCATGACTCATTTAAAAAACTTTCAGTTCTCAGGCTCCTCTCATGTGGAACCAGCTTCTGTTTCAATCAGGGAGGCACAAATCCTGTCTGCTTTCAGGAGCGGGATTCAGAATTTCCTTTTTAGAAATCTTTTAGTTAGTGTCACCTTTGATTATCCTGGCTCCTCCCTTTTGTTATGCTGCTGTAGGCTTCGACTGGAGGACTTACATGCACTCACTCTGCTTGCTTCGTTCTTTTTACTCATAAAATATCGATAATCACATTTTGAAATAAATAATCCTACACAGTTTTATTTTTCCCACTGAGGACAGGCTGGAGTTTCCAGGTTTTAGCCGTGCAGGCTGGTAGATGAAAACAGGTTCTAGCTTGAAAGAACAACAGGTTCTTAAGTGATTCAAACAAATTTTGTTCTAAAAGAGGTTAGAATTTACAGAGACGACAAAAAACCAAACAGAAGAGGAAGATGTGACTTTACCCAGGACATTCAGTGGGTGATTAAAATGTGACCGTAGATAGAACTAAAAGACGTAAACGTGACTGAAGCTGAGACATATAAGAAGGGGTGATATAATAATGCTTGTAACTGAAAATGACAGCTAAAAATTGTGTCTAGATTTTTGCTGACGGGGCAAAATAAGACACCAGTTCCCTCTTTCTTCAGAACGGTTATACATCATTCTGTTTCTCTGCTGCAGGAGCTCAGTTCGACCAGGACCAGTTAACCCTGGTTCTCAGAGATATCTACAGCCAGTATCCGCTCCACCTCTACAAGCCAGACATGAAACTCTGACAGATGCTTTGTGACTCTGTTCTGGTCCTCGCTTTTTCCAAGTGACTCGCTATGTCAATACATTTGCTGTGGTGTCTAGTATGAATGAATGTCATGTGAGTTGTTCTCTGTGGGGAAAAAGGCTCTGGCGCTCCTGTTTCAGGAAGTAGAAGTTAGTCAGAGACTCATTCACTGGGGTAAATCCCAATGTACAGGCTCCAAGATGGGGGGCAACAATGCCCACCCCAGTGAGGGCAACCCCTGAGTGTCCAACCACCCCCCATAATGGTGCCAGAGAGGTGGTTTTCCACGTACTGAGAGCCAGCTTCTGTAGCCGAGGATCACACCACCAAGGTTCAGATAAAGGTTGGTTTCCTGCCCTGACTGGTTTATGGGTTTAAAAACATTTACTTAGATCCGATTTATTGTTTTTAAATATCAGGAACACTATCCGTATGCCAGTGGAGAAAATGAAGTTTACCTCCAGTTTCTCTTTTCCTTCTGGTCAAGTTTCTGTTCTGCATTTGTTCTAAAGTCCCTCAGCAGGATTCATTGTGTGTTAGAGCTGGAGAGGAACAAAGTCCAGTCAGAAGAGGAACCAGTTCTGACTGCTGACTGGACCAGAAAATATAACCAAAAACCAGGAGAGAATTGTCTTACTGGACGTCACTGGGATTCATTTTGTAATCAACAAGATGAAACATCAAAACGTCAGGAAGAACGATGAGAACGTGTCCAGACTGGTGAGTAAACCATTCCCAGGTAGTCCATGTATATCTCACGTATTTATCTTCCTGTATGTATAACTTCTGCACCGTTTGTTTATTATGGGTTTGATTGCACTGGAGGAGCTGATTTTAATCCCATTGTATGCTGGTGAAGGTTCTCGGTCATCCAGGTCATGGTAATCTAAAGGGGTTCGAATGAAGGCAACTGGGCTTCTTTGGTTTCTTGAAGACGTTTCTCTTCTCATCCGAGGAGCTTTGTCAATTCTGACTGGAATATGGGAGAGTCAATCTTATAAACTATAGCTGTTGAGTGCGAAAACAATGGCCTTTCAAGTTAAGATTGAAAAATGCGTTAAAGTAGCTCTCTGGAGTATTTCTTTTATCTGATGGCACCATCTAGTGGCTAACAAGCATATCGTACCAATAGTCTGGTCGACTCGGTAATTTAAGATGGCGACTGCAGGTTTCTTGTTTATGAATGTGCTTCTGTAGCCGACAATCAGAGCTAAAACACGTTGTTTTACAAGTATTATTCTCATGTCATGTTGTGTTTTCATATATTTATATTTTAAAGACTTACTTGTCCGTGAAAAGTTCATCAACGCTGCATCAGCCGAGGTACTTCCTTAAATTTGAAGCATGTAAGCAGTAGTCTAACGCTATTGGGTACTTCTGATTGGCGGTCAATTTCCTATTGTATTGATTTTACGGGGCAAGGTGCGGGCTTAGCAGAGTGAGCAAAAGCCCTTTTGCCCAGTTCAGTGCGAGCAAACGGAACACAGAGTAACAACTGATCGTTTGCACGCAGACTGTGAGAAGTTACACTTCTCCGTGAGATTAAGTTACAGATGTAGTTGGGTAGTAATCCAAGCATGGCCTTGTAAATGAAAGTGTACCAATGTGCCAACCTCCTGGTGGACAAAGAAGGCCATCCCACTCGAGAATACAATTCACAATGATGGGTCAGTGGTGTTTGAAGGAAGGTTACACGGAAACAGGTTTCCTTCTCATCTGTCAGTTTTTCTTCTTTAAAAAAATAAAGACAGAAGTAGTCACTGTTTACAATCCGGCGCTGAGCCATAACAGCCATAAAACTTACAAAACAGAAGTGAGAAAGTGACTTTTGGTTTATAAAAATGGACTCCAGTACCCTAATTTGACCACAGGGTGTCATTCTTACATATTGCACCTTTAACTTTAACAGCCTTGAAAAAAAGTTAAACAAAAATTGTCCCATGACTCCATCTAGTGAACAGATTAGTAGTGAATCAGCTGATAGCAGCTTCCTCTACCTCACACTTCCGTCTGAGTGACGGCATTCAAATGATGCTGAGATGAAACAGAAACGAAGAGCCAATCAGTGGAGGAGCAGCTGATCCTTTTACAGCACAAATAATATCAGGGATGATTACTTGATGTGCAGATGAATGATTTGTGTTTCCTCAGCAGATGAAGGCGTGCGTGTGTGTGTGAGCTTCAGCAACATGGACCAGTGTGAGGTCAGCGAGGAGGGAGTCCCTCCCTCTAAAATCAATCTGTGTGGAGAACATGAGAGTCAGAGCAAAGCTCAGAGGTCAGATCATCGTCTCTCACTGTTCAGGACCGCATTAGCATGTCAGAAATCACCAAAACATTTTTATTCATAGAAATCCTGGACCAGAACCCAGCAGTGTGTCCTTCAAGAGTGACGAGTCAAAAGAATTTCACCTTACTTTCAACCCAAGTGAACAACAGTAAGTGTTTCTCAGTCTCCAGTGATTTTTATCTTGAGAGGCGCTGTCTTCTTCTTCTTCTTCTTCTTCTTCTTCTTCTTCTTCTTCTTCTTCTTCTTCTTCTTCTTCTTCTTCTTCTTCTTCTTCTTCTTCAGTGGAGGCTGGATAATAATAAAGAGAATTGTTTTCTGTTGAATCTCTCTGAGTTGGATCTTTTTTAAATTTCTCTCTGACTAAGTTGTTGCATTTTGTCTAACTTTTTTAAATGCTTGTTGTTTAGGTAGAATAATTCTCAAAGTTAAAGGTGTCCTATGATGCAATTAATCAACAATCTAAAACAGAGCTTTGAGCCTCCAAAAAGCATAAGAACTTTCTTTTTGGCTTTCATCTGTCCCAGGAGCCCTGATACAGGCCATTCTAAACCCCCTTACTCAGGCCTTCAGTGAAAAGAGCTGTTGACCCCTCCCACTCGGCCAGGACATGCTGATTGGTTGGTTTCCCCAGAAGGCCTCAGACACATGCAGGTTTGAGGAGGCGTGGCTCCCCCTTATGACGTGTTAAGGAAGGCTTTCTCAGAACAGGAGGTTTTCTCTCGCCTTTTTCAACTTTCTAATTTACATAAAAAGTAGGTCACACACGGCTTTGACTTTTTGGCATGCTACTGTTGACCACCCAAGCTGTCTTATTCAACAACAACAAGGAACATGTTGGTTTACATTCTAGGTCCTTTTTAAGTGAACATGATGACAGAATCCAGCTTCTCATGATCAGATCATCCATTAGATGGATTTTCTATTAAATGAACAGTCAGCTGAAGCTGGAGCTCATTAGCCTCTCCATGGTAACAGAAACTCTCATCTGTCTCAGACTGACATTTACAAACATACAGGATCAAAGATGTTAGTTTTCTTTATTTAGGTCTGGGGGTTGCAAAGTGATGCTCCACCGGTTGGACGCTAAGGTGTTTCCTGGCTAGCCTGGATTTATAATCCCTCCAGGGAGCTCTGGGTCGACTCAAAGGCCTCCCGCTGGCGGGACTTGCCCTAAACACCTTTCCTGGGAGGAATCCAGGTGGGATTCTGACTAAATACCCAAAACCACCTAACTGGTTCTTCTTAATGTAGAACAGCAGTGGCTCTACTCAGCCAGATGTCCGAGCTCCTCAGCGTATCTCCAACGTTGAACCCTGCCTTTCTGCAAATGAAATTCATTCTGGTCACTTGTGTGATCGTGCTCTTTTGGTTCTTTCTTATTTATTCTACCAGGTTTATTCGGACCAGCTCAGTGGCCTAGTGGTTTGAGTGTCCTCTCTGAGACTGGGAGATCGGGGTTCAAATCCCGGTCGGGTCATACCAAAGACTTTGAAAAAATGGGACCCAATGCCTCCCTGCTTGACACTCAGCATTAAGGGGTTGGATTGGGGGTTAAACCACCAAATGATTCCCAAGCGCGGCCATGTCTGCAGCTCACCGCTCCCCCAGGGGATGGGTCAAATGCGGAGAACAAATTTCACACACACCAGTGTGTGTGACAACTAGTGGGACTTTAACTTTATTTGGGTACAATCAAGAGCGTCCTCGTCATCTGTATCTATGTGAGGTATGGTAGCTGCTCTGCCTCTTGTAGGACGCTCCTGCAATGCACAGTGGATGCAAGCAGCAAGATCATCAATGCTCCACTGCTCTCTCTCAAAGATATTTAACACACCCTCCTCATCCACAGAGCCTTCAGCGTTGGTGCGGAGGAGGTGCTCCCACCCATTTAGCCATTTTAGGTGTGGTAGGGCTGTTGTGCGGCTAAGTTTTTGTCATTTTTTGATGCATTAGGAGCACCAACCAAAGGGAATATTTCATTAAATAAATTTGGTTTGGATTGGGTTTTACATAAGAGGAGGAGAAATGGATCAGATGGACTGTAGAATAGCAGATGTGGTGTCCTGCAGCAGGAAAGGTCTGTTTCATGTTCAAGAACTGAGAACAAGTATTCCTGTTACTTTGATCTAGAATGTTCCAGAATCCAGTCTCACTAACTGACTCAACTCACCATCAGTCAGTCATTTAATTAACCGTTTAAAATGTTTTACACAGATTCCATCAGAGTCTCAACCTTGGACCTGGACCCAGCTGTGTGTCCTTTCAGAGCTGCCGGTCAAAGGCTCTATCGTTTGAGTTTAGCTCATCAGGAGCCCCCCCACCAGAGAGGTGAGCTGTATCTAAATGTTGTAACTAAAATGTAACTGAGTCAGTCTGAAAGGTTTAGATTCCATAATCTCAGCTGTTTTTCACACGTTTCTATGTTCAGATGTGAAGCGGTGTGTGTTGGATGTTTGTCAGTGAAAGAAAGGATGTTGTGGAGTTTCTGGGTGTCTGTAGTTCACCGGTTGGTCCAGCAGGTGTCACCTTTGTGCTCTGGTTCAAACACAGTGTAGGAAGGAAGTTCCACTCAGGTGGCAGGTGTTGCTGGATGGAGGAGCGTGACGCCACCCATGGACCTTTACCTTGTGTTTGTCTCTGTGTGGACAGACAGAATGTCAGCTCATTCTTCATGATTCCTCCACAGAGTGGACCAGCAGAGCTCAGAGGTTCCCAGTGGTCAGTCAGCCCAGCAGCATCAAACACAGCTGGACTCCATCTTTATGGTCTGTACATGGACAACAACTACTTCAACACTTATCTCCATGCTGCTCTTTGTAGGCCAGTGTGCTGTCAGTCTGTACAACATGATGTTTGGCTCCATGATTTCAGTCTGATGTGTCATACAGATGTTTCTCTGGTCCAGATGCTGGAAGATGACATCATCAATTTTGTGAAGAATGAGCTGAAGAGGATCCACAAGGTTCTGAGCCCAGAAAACTCAGAATGCTTACAGAGTCAGGGGGAGGATGAGGAGGTGTTGGAGGGTGAGGATGACGAACAGAGGAGAAGCAGCAGGGAAGCATTTGAGAAGATCACAGTTGACTTCCTGAAGAGGATGAAGCAGGAGGAGCTCGCTGACCGTCTGCAGAGCAGTAAGAGGAATTTTCTAAGACGACTCACAAACTGATGGATCAAATCAATAAAGTATAATGATAATTCAACACATGGCCCTGGAACCAGTTTACTCAGGAGGGGTTGGATGCTCTACAACTCTGGAGTTGCCCTCACTGAGAGGTGCTGAGCAGGGGTGGGCATACTCGTTGCCGCCCATCTTGGTGTCTATACGTTGGGGTTTACCCCCAGTGAATGAGAGGGTAGACTCCCTCGGCCTACATGTGGAGGGACGGGTCCTGACTGTTGTTTGTGCTTATGCACCAAACAGCAGGTGAGATTACCCAAACCTTTTTGGAGTTCTTGGAGGGGGTGCTGGAGAGAACTCCTTCCAGTGACTTCCTTGTTCTCCTGGGGGACTTCAACATTCACATGGACAATGACAGTGACACCTGGAGAGGAATGGCCCCCTGATCTGAATCTGAGTGATGTTTTGTTTTTGGACTTCTGTGCTCATCATGGATTGTCCATAATGAACACCATGTTCAGGCATAAAGGTGTCCATATGTGCTGTTGGCACCAGGATACCTTAGGCCACAGCTCTATGATCAACTTTGAGTTTGCTGGGAACGTCTGGTGGAGTCTCCTGTCAGAAGGAGCTTCAATTCCCACCTCTGACAGAATTTTAAACATGTCAGGGTGGAGGTGGTGGAAATGGAGTCTGAGTGGGCCATGTTCCGTGCCTCCATTGTCAAGACCAGAGCTGTGGCTGCAGGGTGGTTGGTGCCTGTCACAGCAGCAACCCCCGAACCCGCTGGTGGGTGGGTGGGTGGGTGGATGGATGGATGGATGGATGGATGGATGGATGGATGGATGGATGGATGGATGGATGGATGGATGGATGGATGGATGGACTAAATAGTGTTTTGTCTTCATACAGGACGTATTGCTCCAGTTTGTCAACAGAAACTAAAATCTGTTCTGAAGAAGAAGTTCCAGTGTGTGTTTGAGGGGATCACTAACGCAGGACACCCGACCCTTCTGAATCAGATCTACACAGAGCTCCACATCACAGAGGGAGGGACTGGAGAGGTCAATGATGAACATGAGGTCAGACAGCTTGAAACGGCATCCAGGAAACCAACCAGACCAGACACAACAATCAGACAAGAAGACATCTTTAAACTCCCACCTGGAAGAGAAGAACCAATCAGAACAGTGATGACAAAGGGAGTGGCTGGCATCGGGAAAACAGTCTTAACACAGAAGTTCACTCTGGACTGGGCTGAAGGCAAAGCCAACCAGAACATCCACTTCATGTTTCCGTTCACCTTCAGAGAGCTGAATCTGCTGAAAGAGAAGAAGTTCAGCTTGGTGGAACTTGTTCATCACTTCTTTACTGAAACCAAAGAAATCTGGAGCTTTGAAGAGTTCCAGGTTGTGTTCATCTTTGATGGTCTGGATGAGTGTCGACTTCCTCTGGACTTCCACAACAAGGAGATCCTGACTGATGTTATAGAGTCCACCTCGGTGGAGGTTCTGCTGACAAACCTCATCAGGGGGAACCTGCTTCCTTCTGCTCTCCTCTGGATCACCACAAGACCTGCAGCAGCCAATCAGATCCCTCCTGAGTGTGTTGGCATGGTGACAGAGGTCAGAGGGTTCACTGACCCACAGAAGGAGGAGTACTTCAGGAAGAGATTCAGAGAAAAGAAGCAGGCCAGCAGGATCATCTCCCACATCAAGACATCACAAAGCCTCCACATCATGTGTCACATCCCAGTCTTCTGCTGGATCACTGCTACAGTTCTGGAGGATGTGATGAAGACCAGAGAGGGAGGAGAGCTGCCCAACACCCTGACTGAGATGTACATCCACTTCCTGGTGGTTCAGACCAAAGTCAAGAAGGTCAAGTACGATGGAGGAGCTGAGACAGATCCACTCTGGAGTCCAGAGAGCAGGAAGATGATTCAGTCTCTGGGAAAACTGGCTTTTGATCAGCTGGAGACAGGAAACCTGATCTTCTATGAATCAGACCTGAGAGAGTGTGACATCAATATCAGAGCAGCCTCCGTTTACTCAGGAGTGTTCACTCAGATCTTTAGAGAGGAGAGAGGACTATACCAGGACAAGGTGTTCTGCTTCATCCATCTGAGTGTTCAGGAGTTTCTGGCTGCTCTTCATGTCCATCAGACCTTCTGCAACTCCACAGTTAACCTGATGGGAGTGACCCTTACCTCCAAAACCTTTGAAAAATCCTTTACACATTTTACAAAAAGCGAACAGAGACTTTTTTATCAGAGTGCTGTGGACAAGGCCTTAGAGAGTCCAAATGGACACCTGGACTTGTTCCTCCGGTTCCTCCTGGGTCTTTCACTGCAAACCAATCAGACTCTCCTTCGAGGTCTGCTGACACAGACAGGAAGTAGCTCACAGACCAATCAGGAAACAGTCCAGTACATCAAGGAGAAGATCAGTGAGAATAAGTCTACAGAGAAAAACATCAACCTGTTCCACTGTCTGAATGAACTGAATGATGCTTCTCTAGTGGAGGAGATCCAACAATCTCTGAGTTCAGGAAAACTCTCCACAGATAAACTGTCTCCTGCTCAGTGGTCAGCTCTGGTCTTCATCTTACTGTCATCAGGAAAAGATCTGGATGTGTTTGACCTGAAGAAATACTGTGATTCAGAGGAGGTTCTTCTGAGGCTGCTGCCAGTGGTCAAAGCCTCCAACAAAGCTCTGTAGGTCCACACCTGGTGACATTTTGATGCAAAAGAAAATATGTAAAAGTCAGGATGTATATGCCAGTCATAGTAGGCCAGAGCATGCTCTCCTGCATGCACTGTCGCCAATACTTTATGGCACAAAAGAAAACCAAGATGTATGAAAAGTTCTTTTTTCAATTGCATGTTTTAGGAGAGTCTGTGCAGAAGGGCTTTGGAACCATGTTTTAATATGAATTACTTCACAGCATCTGAACAAGAGAATGGTTTATAATTTATATAAACATTTTAAATGTTAACAGTTTAAATATTTTTTTATCATTGTGTTTCAGACTGAGGTTCTGTAACCTGTCAGTGAGAAGCTGTGAAGTTCTGTCCTCAGTACTCAGCTCCCAGTCCTCTGGTCTCAAAGAACTGGACCTGAGTAACAACAACCAGCAGGATTCAGGACTGAAGCTTCTGGCTTCTGGCCTGAAGAGTCCACACTGTCACCTGGAGACTCTCAGGTAAGGGTCAGGACCCTGGGTCTGACTCTTTATTACTCCCTCTCCTGATGGATACCTGTTATTGTTTATTCTGTCACATCCTCAAGTTTCTATTTACTCAGCAGTGTTTTAACTTTTTATTCTCTTATTTTTCCACATCTGAGATGTAAAATTTTCAACTTAGAATATTCTCTTGATTAGTTGAGTCCAACAATGCGATTAAACTAAAAACCAGCATTATTATTATTATTATTATTATTGTTGTTGTTGTTGTTGTTATTACTATTATATTACTATTATTATTATTATTATTATTATGTTATTATTATTATTATTATTATTATTATTTTTTTAAATAGTTTGTTTTGTCTCCCTTCTCTACTGGAAATGACCTGTACCTAACAGAGTCCTAAAATCTGGTCCTGGGTCTGACCTGTGTGTTGTTGTTTATCCTGTGTGTTGTTGTTTATCCTGTGTGTTGTTGTTTATCCTGTGTGTTTTTTTTTTATCCTGTGTGTTGTTGTTTATCCTGTGTGTTGTTGTTTATCCTGTGTTGTTGTTTATCCTGTGTGTTGTTGTTTATCCTGTGTGTTGTGTTGTGTGTCTGCAGCCTGTCAGCTTGTCTGATCACAGAGGAAGGCTGTGCTTCTCTGGCCTCAGCTCTGAGCTCCAACCCCTCCCACCTGAGAGAGCTGGACCTGAGCTACAATCATCCAGGAGACTCAGGAGTGAAGCTGCTGTCAGCTGGACTGACGGATCCACGGTGGAGACTTGACACTCTCAGGTACGGAGAGCCTACTGCAGACACACAATGTCTAATTGAGAAGAAAGAACATGTTCTCTGTTCATCATCACTCAGCATAGAATAAAGATCTTTGAGCAGATGAAGCTGCTGCAGCTCATCTTGTCCAGGCAGCAGAGCTGATGGATGCTGAAAAGCTGCTTGTTACAATAGTGTGGATATTATGTTTGATGATGTGAATGCTCTTGAAAGTGGAAATGTGGAAACAGACTGGATGTTGTCCTCGTCCTCCTGCCTGATTCAATAAAGATGAAATGAAAGGAAAAGAAAGGGAGTTGAATTTGAGCTGAACGGGGAGTCTGTGTATGAGAACCATGTTTACCTGCTGATGGTCTGAAAACCCCTCCTGCTCCTTTCAGGGTGGAGCCTGCTGGAGTTCGATGGTTGACACCAGGTCTGAGGAAGTGTAAGTGCATTCAACCATCTCAAAATGTCACATCACTCATTAACGAGTCATCATCAAAGTGTCAATAAATGACCAGTAACCGCAACTGGATTGTGTTTGTTCTCTCCGTCAGACTCCTGTCAGCTCACCATCGACACAAACACAGTAAACAGAAAACTCCAGCTGTCTGACAGCAACAGGATGGTGACCCGTGTGGTGGAGGATCAGTCATATCCTGATCATCCAGAGAGGTTTGATATCTGGCCTCAGCTGCTGTGTGAAAATGGTCTGACTGGTCGCTGTTACTGGGAGGTCAAGTGGAGAGGAAAAGTTTTTATATCAGTGAGTTACAGAAGAATCAGGAGGAAAGGAGACAGTAAAGAGTGTGTGTTTGGAGGGAATGATCACTCCTGGAGTCTGGATTGCTCTGATGTTGGTGGCTATGTCTGCTACAACATCTACACATCTATATCCATCTCTTCCTCCCCCACCTGCTTCCCAACCTCCTCTCCTTCCCTATCCACCTCCTCCTCTTCCTCCTCCTCTGTCTCTAACAGAATAGCAGTCTATTTGGACTGGCCTGCTGGCATCCTGTCCTTCTACAGAGTCTCCTCTGACTCACTGATCCACCTCCACACCTTCAACACAACATTCACCCAACCTCTTTATCCTGGATTTAGGTTCTGGTACTGGTCTGGTTCTTCAGTGCTTTTGAGTTGAGTTTGATTAAAGAGGCGACAAGCTGGAACGACACGCTGGAAAATCGTTACGTAGAAAAAATGTTAGTCTCCTTATGGCAATGAAGCTGTGAAGAATTCTAATCTCTGTTTTTGTCCTCTTGGGAATACTGATGATGGAGAAGAGGGAATTACATTTATAAAGTTACAATAGTTACTTAGTAGAAACACTTCCTGTAAATTCTTTCATAATAAAATGCTGTAATTTTAGCGTTAGACTCTCAGAGAGTCTGTTTCTGTTTTTATTTTGCTAAAAACACAATAAAACCTGTATTTATGTAACATTGTTACTGCCTTGTTCACACTCATCGCTGATCTGCTACCAGCGAGCTGCACGCTGACCTTTGCTCCCACTCAGCTTTTTAAAGCATCTGTTGGGAGAGCGGGAGCTTCTAGCCCAGCGAGCTCGGTGGGTGAACCATTACGGCAGGCATGTATAGGCTGTCAGGGTGTAACAACAAGGGCTGATAAAGGTCACTTCAGCTGGTATGACTGGAGTGCTTAATTTGGTGCGGCTGCTTGAGCTGCACACAAACACACGTCGGGCTTCAGACACACCCAGGACTTCCCTCCTGAGTATCTGCACCCAGTGACAGCTGACCTTGTAACCATATGTTGTGTGACTGATGCCTTATGGCCATCAGGAGCCAACAGGTCACGGCTATTTTAGTCCCAAGATGCTCTTTGGTGTTAGTGGGTGAACATTACTGATAAAATAACTCTGTGCTCTTTATTGCTGAAATGAATTTTAAAAATGTGAAATAAATAAAATAAACTTTTTTAAAATAAAATGTTGTGAAAATAGGTAACTATGACTGTGCTTCAGAAATAAACTGCTCAGATTTATCAAGTCCAACTTTATTTAAAAAGCAGTTTGAACAACCGTCATAAGATAAGTGCTTTACAGCAAAACTAAATGTATCCCATAACATTTTACAATAATGGTCCCTTCATTAATGTTACCTACTGCATTATTAAGCATTAATAAACTATTAACAACTGCTTAACCATATTATGTAATGCAAAGCAAACCTTCCCGGCCCTTTGTCCTAGCCTTAAAGTCCCACTCTGATCATATTTTTAGCTGTTTTAAATAGTTCTCAGTGGTCTTTAAACTATAATTATGCCATTTTTAGCCAAAATCACAAAACCTGTGCTGTTTTCTAGTATTTAGTTTCTACATAGTGGCAGAAGCTCATTAAAAATTGCCTCTGGGTTGTGGGCGGAGCCGTTGGGGAGGCCCACCGCCCGCCCTCCCTCTCTGCCCCTCTTTTCCTGGCTGCTGAGAGCTTTGTGTTTATGCTAGCTCTCTGTGCTAGCATGCAGCACTGGCTGCTAGCATTACATCAGCTCCATGAATAGCTGATGTAATGCTAGCAAACAGGCCGATGGTAGAAAAGGATTTTGGTAAAGTGTGAAAGCTAATTTCACCATCTCTCTTCTTAATATTACATTCCGCCACAGCACATAGGTGTCGATCCTCCATCTTCTTCTCTAGTCCTCAGAGCATGAGGGGGCAGAGCAGAGTAGAGTTTGGGCTCCGCCCAGTGGCTTTGTGACATCACAAACCCACTCAGCTTTAGGCTGCATTTTTTCATCTGCTACTGATTCACAGAGATTTAAATGCAGAAATACTCAGAAATGTAATTTTGAGCTTAAATTTCTTTAGATAAGTCCTGTAGCATACGACAAATGCCTCAAGAACATGTTAAAAACAGAAAAAACACGATTTTAATTGGAGTGAGTCTTTAAGGACACTTAATAGTTAATAATACCGGAAACGTTAATAAAGGGACCCTTATTGTAAAGTGTTATCTAAAATTCCATCTTTCATTATTTTATTGCATTATGACTACAATGTTCCTTTATTACAGACTAGTTCCTATTCTGTTAGAACATTATATTGCTGCACAAATTACTGAAACAATTCCTTGAAGACTGTGTTTAAGCTTCTCTCTGCTGCTGCCGTGGTTATGGTGTTCTGTCTTCTCATGGCGGCACACACGGCCAGCTCACGGCTTTCAAAGTGAGTTTCTTTGGAAATTCTTGTGTGATTTTTGGCGATGTGTTTCGAAGTGTTCCTGGATCCGAGTGTCGTCTTTAGAATCAGCATTCATTGTTCCAGTTATTCAGATCTTTTTTCTTACTCATGCATCCTCAGTGACATCACATTTTCACCCAAACTGGGTGATTTCTAGCTTTAGCTGATTACTGTTGCTGATCGTTTTTTTTCCCTCTCAAATTCACATTTTTGTGATTTTCTGCTATTTCTGAGCCAGGATGGCGACACGCAGGTGAGCACGTCAGCATTGTTTTTTTACAAATATTTCACTAATCAATGTAGAAAAATAAAAGTAACTAGAAGTTGTACATAATTTGCAATTTCAGAGATTTACTCATTTTTACAGTTTATTGTTTTTTATCAGAAAGACCAGACAACAATAAAAAACATTTATTTAGCTAATTAGAGATTTTTCAGAAAATGCACAGTAGAAGAAAACTAAAACATAAATAAAAGCAAGAATAAGTGATTAGTGATGTGCAGACATCTGACCTGCAGTTTAATCAAATTTAACAAATAGTAGAAACTCTAAAAGCACCAAATTCTATTGGACAAATGACATTTTCTCTCACAACAAAACTTTACCACCACCAAGAAAATTGCAACTTGTTTGAAGCTCGTGGATCTTAACAACGAATGGATGCTGTTGGATTAAAGATGTAATATCTTAATAGCAAATGAAGTTGAGTTCGTCAGCGCAGTCCCAGGTTTCCATCTGTCCATCCTCCAGTGAGAGAGCTCCACAGTGGCTCTTCCAGGCAGGGCACCGTGGCATGTTGTCTTGGCTCCAGGCTTGGTTCTCCAAACGGGTCCCATCTACCCACAGCCAGCTGTCACCAAGGTAACGCAGGCCGGTCCAGACACGAACTGTTGAAGCGGTCCTGCTAGTCTGCAGGACTTCATTCAGACCAAGTTCTGATGACAAGCTGAGGAGCTCCATGTCCTGGCTGTGACAGTGCTCCATCGCTGCCTCCCAGGATTTGCTTTCGTTCACCAAATCCAAGTTGGTCTGAAAACAAAAGAATGGATACTGCTCCTCACATTTCACTGCTTGCCAGCCTTGTTTGCTCAGGACCACACAGTTCAGAGCTTGACCCTGAAGGTTTGCAGGTATCCACTGAAAAAACAAAGCCTGTGTCACTCCAGACCACTTCCAGGTGCCGTTGACATCTTTATGGAGACCAGTCCAGCCACTTTTGAAACTGCTGTTAGCACCTAAGGTAGTCTCAAGAGCCGCAGCGTATTCTCCTAAGACGACGAGATTATCGCTTTCTCCTTGACTGCTAACTGAAGACATGTCAGTGAAGTACTTTCTGCAGTATCCTCTGGCATCTAACCATGTCATATTATCGGACACATATATATTTACTCCAAAGAAGGCAGAGAGAGCCACCTCAAAGAGCCCTGTGACAAGCAGCAATCGAGCAGTTGCACCCATGGTGCTGAGGTTCCTCTGCTGGGATAACCTCATCCTGTCTGCGGGCTTTAAAAACAGTTGAAGCAGCAGGAATTATCCAATCACACGGCATCAAAGGCTGTTAGGGAAATATTCAGGAGAGTATGTGTAGATGTGCAGATGCAAATTTTACAATATTCAAATATTTACCAAAAAGGCCCAATGGAAAGAGCTGCTCAGATGATTGTGTTAAGTGTTTTTGCAAATGTTTCCAGTCATCCATATCATGCAGAGCAGAAATAATACATTACAAAATAATCTAAATGAAAATTGCACCAATGTTCCATAAACTACTCCAAAATATTGCAGATAATTGTAGAAGATTTCAACAAATATGCACTGAAGCCACGAGCCTGATGAATAACTGAAACGGTGTTTTTACCCGTCCTCGCTCACGCCCGTGACTCGAGTCACTGTTCTGATCTCCATGAGGCGTGGTGTTAATGACCTGTTTTGAATCCCTAATTTGTTTGATCTAAATGAATATTCAAACTTTATACATTAGCCCTTTGGGCCATTTTCTCCTTTGCTTTAGTCAAAAAATGTCATTTGCATTTCAGAAGGTACCATGTTTTCACTTTGCAATTAGGTATCTATAGATTTGCACTTTTGATAAGGAGAATGAATGAAGAACTAATATCAAACGGTCAGAGTTGATGCATTTTTTAATAAGCAAATATGAGTCGTTTGGTCTAATGTGTCCCATCCTTAGACATTATATACTTTATGTTATTTATACACTGTAATGTAAATTCAAATAAAAGGTACTGTGTAAGTGAAACATTAGTTGTTTTCTTTGTTGTTCCTCATTAAAAGTAAATAAAATTAAATTTATTTTCCATCAAGTAAAATGTTTCTCTATTTTTTTTACTGTTCCTCATCACTCTACAGTACTATGAAAGCCCATTCCCACCGCTCAAAAAAGTTATTATCTCATAATTATGACTTAGCTATCTCATTATAATGAGATCCTATTGCATAATAATAAGATAGCTAAGTCATAATTATGAGGTAGGATCTCATTATAATGAGTTCCTACCTCATAATTATGAGATAATTAATTATCGCATTATAATGAGATAGCTAAGTCATAATTATGACTCAGCTATCTCATAATTATGAGATAATATATATATATATATATATATATATATATATATATATATATATATATATATATATATATATATATATATATATATATATATATTTGAATGGCGGGAATGGGCTTCCATAACAGTAGCCAAGTGTGTCATGGGAGTGGATCCTTCTAGAATGTGAGGCATGGGCAGATTCTACCAAAGGGGGAGGAGCCTCTCCACTGGCCTTATTTCCTGCTTTGACACGCCTGAGGAAAGACTCTTTGGTGTCCAATTAGCTAATTTGTTAAAAATCTAAACAGGAGTGATTCCTCTGGTAGAAAAAGCAACACCAGGTATGTTGAAGCAAAGCAAATGATTAAAGCAGCTATGTGTCTGAAGGGCTGTGTCCCATTTAATCTAGATTTAAATCACCTGTCTGTCTCTGATTGGGAGGAGGATGTTCCTTTATACTTTTTTCCTCTCATCTATGTACTTTTTAATTGTCTTGAACTTGCTCTGGGATGCTATTTTATTTTTGTTTGTTGCAGTTCTTTGTTTTAAAGCTTTATGAACTAAATTCATTGTTTTTGTTGTTTGTGGAGCAGCTGCCAGAGTTACAGGAGGAGACCGTGCTCCAGAGTTGTTTTGCTTATGCAGCATTTGAATTGATTTTGTGAGTCTGGATGGTGTTTATGTTCTTCAGCGTCCATGTTAGCATTTTACTGTAGGCCACCCTTCATGAGCAGCCTTGCCCCTCATAGTTTATGCATGGTTCTCATTCAGTTGTCTTTTCATGGATTTCTAGATCAGTCAGTTGTAAATAAAGTTGTGTGCAGAGCTGTTTCTGGTTTGGGGCACATTTATATGTATCGACTGGTCACATTACTTCCTGTTTTTCTGCAACTTTAAACAAAATACAGGGATTAAAGTATATTTAAGGGTACAATATGTAACAATTTTACAGTCAGTGTGTTTACATGCACATCTAAGTTGATCTAATAAACTGGGAGCCTTTATCCTAGTTTACATGTACGTTAGAAAACTGAAACCTCAAATGAAGTTTGTTGCACTCCAGTACAGTAGGTGGCGACATGCGCCATTTCATGTTGACATTGTTTCGGTTAGCTTATAGCAGCAAGAAAAGTAAACTAATGCTGGCGGGAGTGAAGCAGACAAAGTTAGCACCGGCAGGCAAAAAGCAGCAGTGTTTTGTAAAGAACCCGAAGCCAGTAAACAGGAGCGACCCGGAAGTTATTTCTCGCACCCCTAAGAAGCCACGGCATCTTTTTGTTTGACTCTAATATCAGGTGAAGCAGGCTAGAGGCTAATGTTGAGCTAACAATGCTAATGGTGAATTAGAAACAGTTAGCTCTAAAAATATCTCAAAGTATTGTTTCAATTACCAACATCTCAATATTACAGTGAAATGTGTTTATTTACTCATCAACTGACTCGTCTTAGCTTGTCATCTATAATCTTCTGCTGAGCCATTCTTGCAACAGCTGTGAAAGTCATGGAATGGAGAGAGTCACTCGTTTTGAAATTTTGGCTGCAGTAACCAAATTTGACCACAGGATGTCAGTCTTACTTCATTCTTACAAATTGCACCTTTAAGTGTAAATTTAAGGGCTGCATGGTGGCACAGTTCATAGCAGCAAGGAGGTTGCAGGTTTGAATCCTGGCTGCAGCCTTTCTGCGTGAAGCTTTCATGTTCACACGCATGTGTGGGTTTCCTCCGACAAACCAAAAATATGCATGTTAGGTTAAATGTTAGGTCTCTTTGGATAAAAGCCTCTGCAAAAGGCTAAACATATGTGGTAGACAATATTTCCAATAACAAGTTGCCTTGGCGTTTTCCCCTCTGTGTACCATGACACTGGGTTGCATTGAAGTACTTCTTGGTCTCAATTAACAAAACTTAAACAAATGTAATATGCTTTGAAGCAACATGTGGAAACAGTTGTTTCTGTTTTTTTACTCTAGCGATTTTTGTTTGGGTTTGCAAAAAAACATTTAAACATATTTTAAAGGGAGGAGGTTGAGATTTCAGATGCATGAAACATCACAAATCAAGTCATCATAACACAAGTAAGCTGAGAAAAACCTGCAAGTTATTGTAAAAAATACCAGTTTATGAATAAAAAGCAAGCATATTTATACATGCAGTCCATTATGAAAAGAGAAATAAAAATGTTTACCACTGAAGTAAAAACAAACAGAAACTTGTTTTACAAAAACGAGAGAAAAACAGTCAGGGGAGCGTGGAACTGGTGGTGGAAAATGGGATTTTCTATCCCATCCAAACTCAGGGTCGATCTTATAAACGAGCTGGTGTTCGTTATTTCCCAAGACTTTGCTAACATTAGAAATTTAGATTTGTAAAATAAAAAGAGAACTATACAAAAATAAAAACCACACAATCACAAAATAGAAATGCACTTTTCACCTGCAGCAAATCTGTTTATACCAGAGGTCAGATAGAGTTTCTCAGTAGGTGGAAGTCTACAGCACGTGGGCTAATATCTACACTTTGTTCTGACATTCAAGCATCTTTAATAGTTTGGGAAAATTATTTTATTCTTTAGTAAAACCACATTTGATGCTTGTTATTATCCAACGAGGTATTAGTATGTTAATTCCAGCTGGTCTTTGGTTTTTATTAAGGATCTTAAACTTCAAGGAAAGTATGAAGGCCTGGAAATAAACAGTAAAACATTTTAAACAAAAACACAAGTTTCATTACAGTAACGTTTTAAAGGTGTGGAACACTGAAAAACCAAGTTTTAAAATCTTATTTCTGATTATAATCAGCCACTCTGAGTTTTTCATGCAGGCTGAACATGAAAATAGTCTCCTCCACCTATCTCCTGCATTAGCTTCTGATAGAAAATAGACTCTAGGTGAAACTCCAGGATTAGAAAATCCTGACAGATCTACGTCACACTGTCACTTAACATTCATGGACTCACCCATCTTGACTCACGACGGGGAAGGCTGTTGTTGGTTTAGCGTCCAGGAAACAGCAGAGAACATCTGGGCTAGTAGAAGCTAACCGTTAGCATTAGCAACTCCACCACACAGCAGAACTCCTCCAGGCTTGTGATATTTGTGGAGGTAAAACATCAACGTTGCAGATCAAACAGAGTCAGTGGTAGACCCGTGTTGCTGTTAGCCAATCAGAGGAGAGATGTCTGGATATCAGGAAGTAAGACTCTAAATCCTGCCGTCTGAAACTCAACTGTTCTAGGCTGTGTCCAAATCCAGGGGTTGCATGCTCATGAGTACGCGTCCTCATTGGTCTCAGGAGAACGTGTTCTTCCGTGACCGCTTAGACCGAATGTTAACAGCTGTGAATGTGGACATTCTAGACTTAAATAAAAGTCCCGCCCCTACTCCTGTCACCTAGCAACTGCTTAAAGAAAATCTATAAAATATGGATCCACGATGCTGGATTATTCACGGTTAATTGTATAATTTATTTTATGATTTACCAATGTTATGAACTGTAATGAAGAACAAGAATACAAAAACACATTACAGGCCTAATGACAATGGGAAACGCCTAAAAACACAACCACTTCAGGCTTTTACTTTTTGTACAGTCAGATTTGAATAAACTAGTCGTACTGCTGCGTCTCCCGTTTCTACAGAAATCAATCCAGCAGTGCATCACGGGATTTATGGAGGTGAGGAGACCACGGAGACTACTCCGCACCCGTTCTCAAAATCGAGGAAAAGAAGAACGCATTTCAAGACCGCATTCTGAGCATTCTTGGAATTTGGACGGTCTTCGACGCGGCGCTGTGACGTCACTGGTCTTAAAATCCGAACTCATGAGCACGCAACCCCTGGATTTGGACACAGCCCTAGTTCCTGAAACAGGCGCACCAGAGCTTTCCCCCCCCTGAGCACGACCTACAAGGCATTCATTCCTACTAGAGATTACTGCAAATGTATTGATTAAACGAGTGTTCCACACCTTTAAGAAACAAGATTTTTTTTTCTTTTGTCAGAGATCAACACTGGACATTTGGCATAATTTGACAATAACACAAATAATTCAGAAAAAGCTTTGGAATCCCAGTCAGTGTTCCCAAACTTTTCACATTGCAGGCATTCATCAATCCAGAGAGAGTTGTGGGTTGAAGAGTAGACCAGATGGGGAGTTTGATTCAAGCTGAATTTGTCTCAGATTTAGGGCTTAGCGGATGATCTCTAGATTTTTTTTTTGAGAGTGGCCGTGTTCACATCTCTGTGTCAGCGACTTGGGTTTGGTTGGCAGAGTGTCCGTTAGTGGTGGGTGTGGGGTTGGTTCCATTTTCAGGCGGAGACTCCCCGTTGATGGTGGGCTTGTCGAGAGGCTCCTGGTGGAGCGGTGCGACGGAGACCAGGGTGTTGGCCTGGTTCTCCTCATCCACTTGGAAAGACTCCGCCTGAGGAGAAAACAGAGTTTTAAGAGAATAACAGAGTATAGGAGGTGTTGGTTCGTTGGAGTGTGTGTTAGTGAAAGTGTGTCAGCTATGTGCACACAGGAAGATGTTTTTTGTAAACTTGCTGTTCAGTATATATTCTATTTTAACTGTTTTTAAGTAAAGGTCCATTGGTGTATTTTGTTCATCATCTGGAAAGAATTTGATTATTTAATGATCATCACACATTCTGATGAAGCACAAAATGACCAAGATTCACTAGGGTGTTTCACCACATGCTTCTACTTAAAGTGATGTCAAACTCAAACCAGTTGTTGAAAGAGGACTAAATGTTCTTGAGCTACATTAAGTCATGCAAAAAACATTTTGTAATCCTAAAGCTGTTTTGGTTAATCTAGTAACAATCATGTTTGGCTTTAAAAGTTGAATATGGAACACGGACACTATAGCGACATCTAGTGTTCAGCCGTCGGGGTGTTGGTTCACTGCTGATATGTGAAGTGACCAGCCAGCACCATGTTCAGTGATGAATCGTGCAGGGTAAGGACTCATTTCTACTAATAAGTTTATTTTACAACAATATTTACCGTTAGAACGTCGTCTGGGCTCAGAATCAGCTGCTGGACTTGTCAAGTTCGCCATTTTCCACAGTCCCAGCCTCGCCTTATCGAGCTGACTTTTTACCTCAATGCTGCCCTCTAGTGGCTGGTGGATTTAAACATGAACCCACTGTCATGCCCATCAAAATAAAATTTTGATTATTATTTTTTTTAATATAGTTTTTAAAAAGGAAAAACTGTACCTTCATTCTGCACACCTCTAAACGCCCTGTGGAGGTATTATATTTTTAAAATATAGCTTGCTAGCTATAAATTGTTCCATATTCCACCTTTAAATTTAGTTCTTGTTATACGTGGATTGTTATCTGGTTCATTCAACCAAGCATTTTTTTACTATAACGTGTTATTTTTTTGTTACTTTTTAGTCAGTGTTTATTTCGAACATGTAGAAAGAAAATAAAAGAACAACACATAATAATCAAAATATGCAATTGAAAATGAAAAAAAGTAGTAAACAACAACAAATGAGAAAATAAATAAATAAAATAAAAAATAAGAGATCATACTTTGAATTAATCAATTTACATACTTTGTTTTAAATATTTAGTTTTCTGTAGCTTTATTAGAGACAAGTTTCACAAAAATAATAATTTTTTAAATGAATCATTTAGAAAATCCTTTATCGGACATTGTGTTGAAGGATTGTCATTTTGACCAAGGTTTGCTTTGCAGAATGAGTAAAGGATGACCTGTTGCGGTATAGAAACCCAATCCTTGACTTGACTTTAGAGAGTAATGAATTAATGTGAATGTCAAATGAAAGTGTGCTGTCAAGCCAGATACCCAGATACTTATAGGAACTGACAAGTTGTAGTTCTGTACCATCCAGGGAAACAATACTAGTGTGGCAAGTTGATTGCGGTAAGTTACGGTTGAAGATCATGAACTTTGTTTTACTTGTGTTTAAATGAAGGTGAAGGTTGGAGAAGGATGACCTAACTGTTCAAATTTTTGTTTCTGGTGACGGATTCAAACCTTGAACAGACGTAGCACAAATCAAAGACACTTTTTTGCGGTTTGGTTTGTCGTCCACACGAAAGTGAAGTTAAACGGCACAAAAGGGATTCTTTTAAAAACTCTGACCAAGGTGGAGATTTGCGAATTCTCCATTGTCAGCATTTTGTGGCTGTGAATAATCAGGGTTTTAGGTTTTGTGATGTTAGTGTCCACGACAAAAATGCTCTCTGACATCACACGTGCGACCTGAGTTTACGCTAGCTTACTTGTTTTCTTACAAGCTCAGTTAATGCTCTATGTCGGAGAATACAGGTGAAGGATGACGTTAAGAAGAGTTACGACCACCTAGTTATTCCACGTTTGAGAAATGTTTTTCACCAAAGACGTCAACAATTTGGGGAACTACTGCCACCTACAGGCTTGTTTTGCTTAAAACGCGGTGACGTGGACCCAAGTTGTTTTCCTAGATGGGTGGCGGAGGATAAACACGGCTACGTATGTACATCAGACTCCCTCTTTCTAAACGGTGCGATACCTCGGAACAACTCACCAGTTTAACACCTTTGGAGTTCTTGCGGTGCGTCTTGAAGTAATAACCAGCCACCAGCAGCGCAGCCAGCAGCACGCCAGTCAGCAGCAGCAAAGCCAGCACCAACTTGGAGTTCTTCACCCAGCGAGGAACGGCCTCCTTAATGTTTGTCTTACAACACAAAACAATGCAGTTGGAAGTAATTAAATTTAAAACCAAATCATTTATCGCAGAAGAAAAACGAGCAAATTAAGACTAAGTCAGAGATGTTTACATTAGCCTTTACACATGTTGTCATGCATTCTAAACAAACAAACAAACAAACAAACCAGCAACAATAAACATGCAAATGCCCAATCTGGCAACCCTATGATAACGTCTTAAATCTGGTAAATTCCTGATAAAGCAGATTTCTGTCACAGGCGCAGCCGTAACCCGAGTTAGTTAACCCGCAGTGTTAGACAAAAATGTGTTGCCGCTGACAAACCAGATTGTTTGTGTGCTTTTTGTTTTTGACACCTTCAGTCTGGCAGCTTGAGGCCTTTGGGGGAGTCTATAAAACTCTGGGAGTGTTTCTCATTCTTTTCATTTCAGGTTTGAGTCAGCCACAGAGTTGAGTTAGGCTGGATGAGTCAACGTCACTAATTGCCTTTGGAAGTCACCCTCAAACGCCCTTCATGGTGACCGGGATAATTTACTGTGTTGGTTAGACGTGGAATTTCTTTGAGCGTGCCTCGGTCGCACCCACAGAGAAGCATTTGGAGAGTCAGTGACACACTCGTGACGCTGCTGTTTAGATGAACTGAGTCCATATTTAAAATAACAGCATAACTTACCTTATCCTTTATGTTGTCATTGTTGAACTTGTTTGTCATGCCTGTGACGTCATCTAGAAAATAAAAAACAAAGGTTTATTGTTGGGATTTTTATCGCAGTGGAAACGTTATTATTTAGATAATCCATGGAAAACTCCTCATCCTATGCTCCTCTGAAGGATTCTGGGTAATGTATTGTTTAGAACCGCATCATGCCACTGACCTTCGACGTACTTCCCAGACACAAGAAGTTCATCCGAGTTGTTTTCCTGGTAGAGCTCCAGTTTGCAGTCTTCACCACACAGCTCCAGTAGCACGCTCGTGATCCTCATCTGTGTGTCTTTCTACAAAATGCATAACAGCAAACTTAATATAAGGAGCATCTGAGTGGTTTTATCAGAAAATAAACATTATCATTCATTATTAAACCAATCACAGATGTCACAGCCCTGCGTGATCTGTGGCACAATCTAATGGAATAGACATGAGGCTCTAGAAATCTAGACCGACGTAGCAGAAGCAAAGGAATTTTGCTCTGCAGGTTGCTCCATAGGAGCCTCAACAGGCCCTAACAGTCTTGTGGCTTGCCAGTCACAGCGCTCTATTGGTTTGGTGGGCGGGATGTTACTGCAACTGAGCCATAAAACAAAGATGGCAACGGCTCATTTGAAATGGCTTTGGCATCAACTTTGGATGATTTAAACTTAGGCTTTTCAAGAGCAGATAGAGGTACTTATGTCCTTTATTTAGAAAAAGGATGTATTTGTGTCTTCTTCTACGGTCTATGGCGGACTTCCCCATTGACTGACATCCACAGCGATGAACATGTCACGTCGTTGGTTGCTCTGATTGGTCCTAGAGTGCGGAGACAATTTGAAAGACAATCGTAGATTCCGCCTCACGACTGGGACTTTATATTCACATATATAGGATGGCTTGCCAGGCTAGAACTGCTCCAGATTTTGGGATTTCGATGGAACCATGATGCTACAGGACGGGGTAGTACCACAGCTGGAAGGAGAATAAAAACCAACAACTTCACCCTGTTTATTTAATTATATATGTTAAGATGTGTCTGTTTGTCAAGGACCTTGCACAGGACCATTAATCTCATGAGCGATATTCCAACAGATTTAACCTCTGGCTAATTTCCATGTAAGCCGTATCTTGGATGAGAAATTCCACATGCCATTGCTGGAATAATCCACTCTTCATATAACATGAGAGTCAAGACCTCCAGGCCCTCCTCTATATTTCAGTCCTGCTCATGGGCTATGCTGAGCCTCTGACTTACACCAGGGTTCGGTTTACATCTCACTTTAAGCATCTCTAAACATATAATGACATGATTTGCATTGCCCAACTTTGACAGACTCAGCGCTGACCTTTCGAGTCGCATTCTGCAAATACATTTGGGCCCGAGTGGAATTATATTCTTGTCTTTGTTTTGATGTCCCTTTTTTTTGTGGGACATCAGCAGACCTCAGTGTTGTTTCACGCTTTGCATCCATTGTTTAGACCCTAAATAAAACATTTACTTCTCAGGCTGTATGAGAGCCGCTGCTAACAGAAAGCATGTGTAGCAGGTTCAGACCGCCGCATAAAACAAGCAGACCTCAAAGCTGTCATCCTGAGATACTGAAGAGTATCTAAACACAAACACACACACACACACACACACACACACACACACACACACACACACACACACACACACACACACACACACACACACACACACACACACACACACACACACACACAGCCTGGAGCCTTCATATATAACACATCCTACAGGAGCAGTGAGCCCACCCAAAGTGCTGCCCTCCCACGGCCTCCACGCTGCTGCCCTATAGGTTTACTGTATAAGCTACACAACCATCTCAGACTTTTTGGATGGAGTATGTGGAGAAAAATTCCTCTAGTGAACATTTTTTACCCTAATATTCTAAAACCTTATTTCTGTACATAACATGAAAGTTTTAGACTTACACAGTCGGAGGACGACTTGAGTTTCAGATAGACAGCGTTTTTCCCCTCCACAGCCTCTTTGCCCTTGCAGACAACATCTTCTGGCTGCAGAGAGAAAGAAAACTTGTTTTATTTATTTCATCATGGTATGTGGGGCATGCATATTGCTTTTAATGCTCCTTTAACATTTAGCAAGTGATGAGTTTTGATTTTTATTATTTCAAACATTTTAGTTGACAAATTGAATAAGGATGGAGTAAGTTTTGTGGAAACCTCAAGCAATGTCCAAAATGGAGTTTGTTTAAAGCAGATAATTAAAAAAATGATACTGGAGACTTAAGTGGAGGAAGACAACTCTTCATTGGTGTGTATATGATGTCAATTTACAAATTTTTTAGGGGAACCTTGAATATGTGAAAAGGAGGAACTATGTGTGTTTTCTATGTTGCATGTTTAGTAAAAGTGTATAAATATAAATTAAAGAGGATATATTATGACTTTTTCTGAAGTTATAATAATTCTATGATCGATACAAAACATGTTTATGAAGTTCTTTGCACTAACTTCCTCTCACATAACGCAATTTCAGCAGTTTTCTTCTTGACATTTTCAGTACCTTCCAGAAAGAGCCGTTTTAAGACTTTGTCACTTTAAGAAAACAAGCTGGAGCTGGCCACGCCCACCCATCCCTGCTTAGACTGATATAAGCTGAGAAGCTCCGATATGCGGAGTAGAGCCCTCCAGAGGTGGTTTTATTTCAAGTTTCCCGGTTGTGACATCACAAACAGGGACTGTTTGAAATGGCTTGTTTTAGACACATAATTCCTAAAACCAAACACTGACAGAAAATGGAAGGACAGGTATATTTCATGACTGGAGTGTTTATAGAGGCAGTAGAGACCCACATGGCAGCACAAAAGGATGTAAAAGGTGAGTTTTGCATAATATGTCTCCTTTAAATGAATCTTTTCTGGAGCGGATAAAAAATGGTTTGATATGTAAATTTAAAATATTATTGTATAAGCTAGAGCTTCTTCCCACTCCATTTGAACAAATAAAATGAATGAATTGAACTGTAATGTGTAGTCACTCAATGCCAAAACAGCTGATATGGATATCTAAGTTCTGAGATGTGGCTTTGTATTAATGTGTGGAAACTTGTAAACATTTTCCCAAAGAAGACAAAAGAATTTAGTGTCTAGATTTGTTGCACATAAAAAAAAATTCTTCCTACCTTTGGTTTATTGATAGAGCCGTCTCCTCTGGGAGGACTGGGTTCTGGGGTTCCTGGTTTTGCAGTCGGCATGTTTGTATAAACTGTGGCTTTAGTCCCCTGATCTGTTTCTGGATCTGAAGGTGTCGTTGCATCAGAAGGATCATGAGTAGCTTTTGTTGTCCCCGCTGTAAGATCTAAAGTGGGCCAAACGATGCCTTGACCCGGTGGCTGTGTAGTCACTAAACAATAAGATGAGCAAAAGGAGAACATCCATGTCTAAATATCTACACAAGGAAAATACTTTCACTGTCCTAATATTTAAGTTTTGTTTGATGCATGAGGATTGAATTTGGGGAAAAAAGACAAAAATTTTCCAGCTGTTTCTAAACTGATTCATACAACAGAACTTTATACATGCACCTAATATTCTAGACCACACACACACACACACACACACACACACACACACACATATATATATACTGTAAAATAAGCTATTTCAAACTTTACTGCAACTTTTCAGTGTTTTAATAATGTGAGGTAATTGGGGAAAGTTGATTTCTTCATGGAGGTAAAGGTCGTTTTTATATTTTTATATCTTACCAGGTTTCTTTACTGAATTGTCTCCTCTTCCGGGTTCTTGGGACACTGCTCCTGCAGGAAATTAGTAAAAATGTTTTTTTTAAGACAAAATATAAACGTACATCAGTGCCCTATCTTAAATTTAAAGGTGACCAAGAATGCAGTTAATCAGCAATCTAAAACTGATCTTTGAGCCTCTATAAAGCAGATACAATTTTGTTGGAGCTTAAAATGTCCCAGGAGACCTGAGAAAAGGCCAACTAAAACACGCATAATAAGGCTCATTATAAATGACTTGTTTTCCCCACCCACTCCACCTGTGTGTGTGTGTGTGTGTGTGTGTTTGCTTTGGTGGGTGGTGTGTGTGTGTAGCCCTTTATATAAGACACACCATGCTGGCAAATCAGTGTTGTCACAACGGTGTGTCTTATGAACGCTCCATGGTGGCAGGTGATGTGGGAATTTTGCGACATTCGTGCTGCCATGCTTGATAGTAATATTGCGGTAATATTGCAGCTTCGCTGGTCTTATAAACACACATTAAGCCTTTGCGGAACAGAGGGAGGTGTCATGATCATGTGATGAATTAATGCTGCGCTCCGGCTGGGAACTATATTGAAAATGAAAGTAAACACAGGCATAAGTTTTGCTTTGTAAACAGAATCAGCTGAGATGGTAAACTGGAGCGATGCAGCACGCCTGGAGCTTCTCTCATTAGATCTGCAGCTCAGATCACCTGACAGCTCACAGGGACGGTGGAGGACAGACACCTGTAGGAGCTGCTTGTGAAAAAAACTTAACAAGCGCGGCTTTGATCGCAATAAAAAGCAAGTTATGTCCAAGATACACGGAAGTCCGTGACAGCGCAGAGACTGCCCCCATACCTCGATGCTGCCATTGCGTAATCTTTTATAAAAAGGACACGATTGCACCACATTACCGCCAGGGTCTGAGCTGACCTATGTGTATGTGTGTGTGTGTTTGTTGGGGGGGTTTGAAGAGAGACAAATGAAGCAGAAACTAAAACTACAGTCAGGGTTTCTCAGAAAGTCACTCAAGCCTTATATGAAATTAATTAATGGAACTTTTAACAAAAAGGCTTTAAAAACAATTAATATTTGCACTACATATAAATTACTTGAATTTATTTTATATTTTTGCATCCTGGCACATGTTCTGTTCAATTTTGAATACATTTTGTGATTTGTTACCGTTCGTTTGTTCAATAAAGTTCTGAAAAAAAAAAAAGTCCCCATTCAAGTGATGAGTCAAGAACTAGTGTGTTGCTGCTTGTAGAAGGGTTGTAGATGAACAAGGAAGAAAAATACCGACCGGACAGGATCACAACCTGTGGAGCTAGCTGGCATTCATTTCTAGTCTGGATTTTACCAGTATATCATGGAACCTGAGTGGTGAGTGCTTGTTTTTCTCTTTTTCAACAAGGCTATTGCTAACTGAAGCTAACAGCTAGCTGGTGCTAACAGAGGCCCGGCTAACCGTGGCTCTGCGGTAGCGTTGCTGCGACCAGAGCTAGCTGGTGCTAACAGAGGCCCGGCTAACTGTGGCTCTGCGGTAGCGTTGCTGCGACCAGAGCTAGCTGGTGCTAACAGAGGCCCGGCTAACCGTGGCTCTGCGGTAGCATTGCTGCGACCAGAGTTTAAATACTGCTGAGCCTGAAGTGGGTTGGAACTTGTAGCTGTAGCAGGAGTGGTTTCATTGTGACGTTGTTATAAAGACTTGCTCAGAAAAGGAGTTTTTCTCGCCTTTTTCAACTTTCTAATTTATATAAATAGTCACACACGGCTTTGACTTTTTGGCATGCTACTTTTGACCACCCAAGCTGTCTTTATTCAACAACAAGGAAAATGTTGGTTTACATTCTTGGTCTTTAAAAGTGATAAGAAAACCTGATGATATTTTGCAGAAACATTTGCCAACTTGGAGATCAGAGGTTATGAGTCAGGAGACAAATTTGACCTGTTTTCTCCTATTATTGGTGTTTCAAAGGGCTGTTTTAATGCACTTTTCTATCCCAAAGAGAGAAAATACCAAACAACTGATGGAGATCTGGAATGTGCAAACCACTAATAGAAAATGTAGTTTTTTTGGATTTTTGTTAATGAGACATTTTGGCTTCTTTGCAGTGGAGACTGAAGACGATATAGAATCTGTTGACTCAGGTCTTTTGAGTAATCTAAAAAATTTAAATTAAGACCTTTCTGATTGCTTGTGCATTTAGCAGCCATTAGTGCAGATGCAGTTTGTAAAAGTTTGCAAATTTCACTTATGTCCATGCACAAACTAATGTACAGCTCTGCTGTTAAACACAACTATGGTTTCATTGCATCCCTAAAGGCCTTTGCACTGCACTGATGATTGACAGGGCAATAGATCTTATCGTGTTAAATAACTAAAGTCCTCACATCCAATGATCACATCATTTACTTTGAAATCCAATCTGTTTGCTTTACAGTTTAAATAAAACACGCTGCTGTTACAGCATGTCACTTGTGGTTGTGGGAAAACCTTGCCTATTTAAAAGGGAGAAGTTAATTTCCATTAATCCAATTTAAAGGAGTGACATGTAAGAATGAAGTAAAAATGACATCTTGTGGTCAAATTTGGTTACTGCAATCACTTTCTCACTCTCGTTCTGTGAGTTTCATGGCTGTTGCCAGTTATGGATCAGCACCAGAAGATTCTAGATGACAAATAAAGACGAGTCATACTCAGTAAGTTGATGAGTAGATAAATACATGGTCATATCTGGTGTTAGCGCTCTTGAGTGTTTTACGTTAGGGAGCACTACACTTATAACGATAGTTTGTCTCCGGCAATACAGGAAGTGTGGTTGTTTGCCGTCTTGCTGCTAGCTTGCTGTTACAGTTCTGAACGACTCATTAAAGGAAGTAAAACGCCACGATTGACTCATTATTCACTTCACACACACACATTTAACTGTAAAATAAAATTGTTGATCATTGAAAAGTAGCGTGAGATATTTTAGAGCCAACTATTTGCTTCTCCGTTAGCTTTGTTAGCTCAGCGTTAGCCTCTAGTCTGCTTCACCCGACATTAGAGTAAAACAAAAAGCCCACAGGAGCGTGAAATCCCAGAGTAGCGTGATGTCCCAGGAGAACATGATGTTCCAGAGCAGCTTGAGGCTCCCAAACGTAACGGACTCTGAATAAAGGCCGACGGATGCAGGGAAGAAGGAGCCAGAGGGCCTGGAGGAGCAGACAAACAGAACTACCCAGAAAAAAAACACCTGCACCCATTTCTTCAGTTCCAGACTGACTGATCTTTTTCTTCATTGTTGTTGTTTTTCAGCAAAGTCTCCTTTTTAACCATCTAAATGTGGAATAGTAAACCCTGTAAAAAACACTGTTGATGGCTTAAGGAAACGTAGGCTAATTAATAAAAAGTTCTGCCACGCCCGACCCGGCCGGCACACGCTGAGTTAATGAGCCCAAAGTCTTTGCTCAGTTCACGTTTCAAGGCTCCAATCCAGAAGTAAAACCAGATTATCCAGCATCCATTCCTTCTCCCCGTCTCTCTACTCGACAACAACAGCATTACCTCACCAGCAAAACATTCCCATGATGCTTTGCCTCTGCAGATTTCATTACCCCTGTGCTCTTACCGAGTCATTCTTTATTTGCTGTCAGATCAAATGTTTTTGCTCGTTACTTTTAACTTTGGCTCTATTGTATTTTTAATTTGAGTGTTTAGGGAGGACAACATTCCACTTTTGGTCATTTTAATCAAAAGCACAACGATTGGTAGTTTTTACATGGATCTGGTGTTTTATAGGGGAGCAATTATGTGTATGTTTTCCACTGATGGGTGCAGATTTTTATTTTAAGAGGTTATCTTTTTACTTTGTGGTTCTCTAAAGTCATACTCTGCAAGTAGAGAAACTTAAGTGAACACATTTTTATGCAAGAAGTTAAAGCAAATGTTTTAAATGTTTGTAGACACCATTACACATGTTGATTATACCTCCCCTAAACCACTGCTAATGTGTTTATCCACAGCCGACTGCTGGGTTTTCTAATAAAGTGCTTAAATCAGGATTGGTGCCAGAGTCTGATATTAACCAGTTCTGTAAAACGGCAACGATCTAAAGCCACAGCTTCAATTTAGAGTTGGAAGTGGTTGTTTTTGTCCTAAATTAAAAATACTAATGTCCAGGCTGACTTTAACATTAAACACAGGTTGTTGGTCTCCTTGCTTGCCAGTTCCACGCACCACTCCCACGTGACGCACACCGGGAATGCCGGATATGCACCTCCTCATCACTCCCACAGATGACTGCTCGTGAAGAAGGCCTGAAGCAGGAAGAAACTGTCAGGTAAAAAGTTTTACTAGCTAAGATACCTGCTTGTCTACGATGAAACGTATTGCTCTAGTCCGATGTAAGTCTTCTGCCCTCTAGTGGAGGATCTAAAAGTGGCGAGGATGCTAAGATCTTGTTTTTCCTGTTATTGTTGGATAGTAGCCTAGAATCTAGACCATTAGTTGCCGAAGCAAAATAATTTTGCTCTGCATGTTGGTCTAGCCACGCTCCACTGGAACCTTCACAGAGCTGGACATCTGGTGCTGGTCCAATCACAGCGGTCTATGAGTTTGGTGGACCAGTCACAGCGCTCTGTTTGGTAGGCTGGACATTAGTGCAACTGAGCAAAACTAAGATGGCAGCGGCTCTTTTGAAACGGCTTTGGCATCAACTTTGGACTATTTAGACTTGGGCTTTTCTTTGAGTCGAGCAGATTTATTTAGAAAAGGATGTATTTGCATCTTTTTTGATGGGATATGGTGGACCGCCCCGTTTACTGACACCCATAGCGGTGAGTACGTCACGTTGTCTGTTATCCAATAGCATGTGGAGACAGTTTGAAGGACAACCGTAGATCCCGCCCCACGACTGAGAGCCATCAATGGGTCGTGGCCAGACTATATATTTACATATATAGGATGGCTTGCCAGGCTACTTAGCTAGCACAATGGTAAATGGCCTGTATTTGTATAGCACCTTCTTAAGGTTCTACAACCCCCCAAGGCGCTTCACAACACAATCAGTCATCCACACATTCACACGCTGATGGGGATGAGCTACATTGTAGCTACAGCTGCCCTGGGGCAATTAAATAAAACTAATTATTATTTGGTTGTTATTGTGTCATTAAATAGTTAAAAAATTAAAAATGCGTGTGTCCAGTCTTGCAGCACATGTAGGTCACTGTTTCTGTTCACCAAGATTTACATGTAGTTTAAATAACATGGAATTAGTTTGTTGGTAAGTTTCAGTGGTTTTCAAATATTTGTCTCTGTTTTATTATGGTGACCACCAACAGGTGAGACTTCCTGTTTGTTCCAGTGTTTAGTCTTCTCTCTCAGCCTGCAGTCTGCAGCTGCCACTCTTCCTCTCTTTCTTGGTGGTCTCTGTTTATTTTAGCAAAGAGACGACGATTAAAGAGGGAGAGAAGGTCCAACATAAGTTACATCTTCTCATGCAAATTCTGAGCCCTGAGACAAAAAGTGTCATGATTTTTAGTTGACTGGAAGATGAAAGTAATAAAATAATAAATCATGATTTTTCTGCTGTAGCTGATTGGTGTTTTGGGTGTATGAGTTGATTTTCATTGGATATTTGAGTGATTATGCTGTTAAATACTTTTCCAGCTGCATGAACGTTTAGATGGTGTTTCGGTTTCCTGCATGAAGAAGAAACTTAAATCCATGTTGTTTTACTAGTGATAATGTTTACTAGTGATAATGATGTCAGAGCTCTCCAGCACACTAGTAAAACCAAGCTGTGAGATTTTCATAAAGCAGAACATTCTTGTTTAGCCTCAGGCACAATAATAAAAAAAAACAACTTTTTTTTTCAACGCTCCCGGCTCAGTCAATAAACCTAGCCCCGAACATTACTTCGTGCACAAACCAGCATTCCTGATGGACCAGAAACTAGATGGAATGAAGTCTTTGCAGATAATTGCCTCCCAGACTGCTGTTGGATTATTTTAATTAAATCCAAGCTAAACATTTCTTTATTCTACCTGCTGTAATCGTATCAATTAGTTTTCCAAAGGGGTTCAAATGAAGGTAACTGGACTTCTTTGGTTTCTTGAAGACGTTTCGCTTCTCATCTGAGGAGCTTTGTCAATTCTCACTGGAATATGGGAGGGTCGAGCTTATAAACTATAGGTGTCTATTGTTGCTCAACGAGCAGAAACTGCCTATGAATACCTCTCCCCCCTACCTCCTGATGAGTCATCGGGGTCCTTCGCCTCTATTGAGAGGAAGTCTTTGCATTGATTAGATGCAAGAGGGTGTGACTTAGACTGAAACTTTCACACCCTCGTGTCACACCCAAAGTTAGCTACGTTTACATGCACCAAATTTCCCCTATCTGATTCAAATCTTGGTTGATTGGAAATTCCAAACCTCTGTTTACATGGACACTAACTGAAATGATCCGATCATGCCGTAATGCATGCAGCATGGGTTGAGCATGCGCAGAGTTGACTTTCCGGGAAGAAAAATTGTAAACAAACGCCATCTTGACCGCACGTCTTTTCACTTTATTTTCTTATTCTCTAGCTTTGGTGAATTCCTGCTTCCTGCATCTTTAGATGCACTTGAGTGTATAACTCGGCATTTCTAGCCTTTCGGCCATCGAGACGTTCAATAATATTGAGCTCCCGTAGCGTTTCCAGTAAAAAAATAGTGTCGGCAACAGACCACTTCTGTTTACCTCCCGCCATGTTTCTGACTTGTCTTGAGCGTCTGCAAAGGCTGAAAGACGTCACGCTGAAGTTGCACACATGCGCAGTGGGCATTATTTTACTCCACAAGCCGAATGGGTGTGTACATGGACGCCAATTGGATTGACAATTGGACAGAACCACCTCTCTCAATTGGATCAGAATATTCCGATTGACATGTTTACATGACAAATTTTTGATCTGATAGGTTGTTCATTCCAATTACTTGTGCCCTTGTAAACGTAGCTACTGATAAAGCTCCTCAGATGAGAAGCGAAATGTCTTCAAGAAACCAAAGAAGTCCAGTTGCTTCATTCAAACCCCTTTGGATTACCATGACCTGGATGACTGAGAACCTTCACCAGCATTGATTAGTTTAGATTTTTAGTCAAACAGACCAAATAGCATCAGTGGTTTTTAGGGGTCAGATTGTAGCCTTGACCTTTTGGTTGTTATGAAGACAAAAGTGTCTTTGGTGTTTACAGCAGCTTTGCTTCCTCCATGAGGTTTGTAAACTTCCTAACAGGATGACCTCTGAACCCATCATGTCTTCATTTTACCCCCAACACACACACACACACACACACACACTTGCACTTGTGGGAACCTGTCATTGACTTCCTTTCATTTTAGTCACTATATTATTCCTAATCCTAACCATAACCAATACTGCTCTATTACTAATCTTAATCCTAACTAAAAGTTAATTCACACCATGCCTCTAAATCCAAGTTTTAAGATTTTTTTCATTGCGGGGACCTGCCAAATGTCCCCACGTTGCAGGTTAAACCTGAAAAAATGTCCCCAAAATGTAGTACAAATTACACACACGCACGCACGCACACACACACACACACACACCATCATAGCTACTCCTGAGTTTCCATTGACATCAACATTCATTTAATTGTGAAGCTTGTGACCCCTTGGGATCACATCACCACTACCCCCCCCAGTCATTTCTTTCATTCCTCCCTATGGTGTAATGTCTAAAACGGCCAAGACGTCAGTCACCAGCCCCGCGTCTTGCAAAGATCATGAAACACAACAGTCCTAAACCCGTCTAATCAAACCGGGCTCCATATGTTATTTTGGCGCGGACTTCCTTGCTTCCTTGAATATTTTCCCACCAGATTCCTCTGGATGACTGCGGTGGTCTGGGTAAACTCCACCCCACACCCCCCATCTCCTGGGACTCTGGATGGAGGAATGTGGCAGACTTCGGAGGAAGACAAACCCTTGGCTCCACGCCCTTCTCCCTCCCAGCTTTCCATCTCTTCTTACCCTCTCCCAGGCACGAACAGCTAATCCGGAGCATTTATCGAGGTAAAATTTGGGCTCCAGCCTTCACACCTGACTCCCAACCGTGCAACACAAAGCCAAAATTCCAAGAACAAAATTGCACCGACTTTCTCTCCATTACCCCGTAAAAACTTTCCACTAGTCTGTGTTTAATGGCTAAACGCGCAGAAGGTCTACATGAGCTTAAATGTCTTCAGGACTTCACACTTTTCTTTCCCACAGCTCAACAGGTGTGAACTCCTGGTGATTAAATTCACCCCAAGTGACCACTTGTGATTAAATCTCCTAAATGCTCCTCGTTTAGTCATTTCGAAGCAACAGTGGTTTCACTGATGCTTCTGTAAAGATTCCAAAAAGCCAGATTAAAATGTCTTTCATCTAACAGACCTGACACAAGACATGTAAATGAATGATTTGTAATTTTCAAGAGTGTCAGAGCAGCTCTGCTAATGGACACATGCCAAAGCGAGTGGCGTTGCTGTGAGCTGTCAGCTGTTTTCTACGTGACATTACTGTGTGAACGTGCAGCCTGACACCTGGAAGCTAAGATTTTTCTGATTTGGAAAGCAGAACAAAATGACATTTCTGAGGCAAACCACCTAAAGCCTTGATTAGAAAGGTTTCATGTCACCAAAAAGCTCCTTTGGTGTCTTTGCATCACAGGTGGTGCTTTAGTGTGGAAGTGATGCTTTTAGGTTGTTACAGCCAGATCAGAATGTGTTCTGAATGCCACCAAGCCTCTATTTAGCACCGTCTTGAGTCCTGGCTGGAACACCCGGGACAACTGTTAGCTTCTGGAGCGTTACGTCCCCCGGGCCCCTGGCCTCTGTCGGGGTGAAACCTGTTCTGTGTAATTGGGCCCAGTGAGGTGATAATGGTCTCTACATATTAGTGGACCACCAAGTCTCAGTCTATGAAGTTCCTCACACATGAAAGCTACTACAAAACATTCTTTTAAAGATCAAATCTAAGTGATGTGAAGCTAAATACAAAACTAATTTAAACGTTGCATTGTTTTATTAAGAGTAGTGTTTTTAATCTTCGATGTGCCAGTGCTATTTAGGAGCGCGCTGAGGAATGTGACATCGGAGCACAGCCTCGTAGGGTTAAACATGCTCTGCAACCCTACCCTTTTTGAAACAACAGACCGCTGACCCCACCATCTTGACCCCCTTCCTGCACCCCCTCCCTCAGCAGCTCCTCCCCTGTCATTCCTGTCACAGCGATTAATAGCAGCGCCCGGGCCATTCTTCTCCTGTGGCAGGAGAGCAACTGGGAATCTTATGGCTTCAATCAGGCCAGATAGGCTCCAGCCAGCGCTGCCCAGCTGCAGAACTCACCCGACCCAACCCCGAGGCCTCTGCAGCTCCTTATCAAGAGAGCAATGCCTGTTCCTAAGAAGCACAATCAGGAAACATGACATCTGCTTTCAATTGCACGCATTATATATCACTCCCCCACTCCGCTCCAGCTTGAAAACACACGCTCACAAACGCCTGCTAAAGTTTCACTGGCTTGTGCACAATGAGCTGGTCTGGTTTGAATGTACGCTGGATAGCTGTGGGAATCCTGGTGCAGTAAGGCCACTTAACTATGTCCAGAGGAAATATTAATCTGCCCAAAATCTAACCGGGTGATTACTTCCACTCACAGATATGGGTGGGTTTGAAAAACAGGAAAAATAATTCATCAACTGTTGAATCTCATGCTTCCAGTTTTTGTTGTGATTTTGCAATCAAAGGTGGTTCCTGTTCTCTTTCCTTCCTTTCATCTAATTGGACAATCAGGGTAGGTGCCTTTTTAACTTCTATAACACAGTTTATCTAGCAATTCCAGATGAACACCTTACATTAGACAAAAGGCAAGAAAAAGGAAAAAGACTCTTTAAAGCTCTAATTCACTCATTATCTCAGTACATTTGCTGTGGACTTTAGAATAAATAAATGTGTTTTGAGTCGTTCTCGGCAGAAAATAAGCTCCCGTGTCAGGAAGTAGACATTAGCCGGAGGGGTGGGAGGGTGGATTTGAAGTCTTACTCATTATTCATGATTCTCTCCTGCCTCTGATTAGCTAACCACAACGTGACTCTTCCACTGCCTCCATTTGTTCTGCAACGTTGAAGTTTTATCTCTACAAATAACAAAAGCCTGAACAATAGCTGCCATGTTGTGGAGTTGCTAATGCTAACAGTTAGCTTCTGTTAGCCGAGACGCACGCTGCTCTCTCCTAGCTGCAAAAATCAGCACAGCCACAGTCGCGAGTCAAGATGGGTGAGTCCATGAATGTTAATTTACAGTGTGACGTAGATCTGTGTGGTGCTTTTCTTACTTCTTTTGCCAGCTAATGCAGGAAATGGGTAGCCTGGCAAGCCATCCTATATAAATAAATATATAGTCTGTCCACGAGCCATTGAAACAACCCAGTCAATTGGTGGAATCTACGGTTGCCTTTCAAAATGTCTCCTAACCCTAACCCTGTCATGCAGTTGGACAGCTCTAGGACCAATCAGAGGAGCAAACAATGTGACGGATGTCAGTAAACAAGACAGTCTCCCATAGGTCATCGAAGAAGAACCAAATGCACCCTTTTCGAAATAAATGACTTAAAGCAGAAATCCTGAGTATTTTTATCTGATGGGACCATTTAGAAGCTGACAAATGCATCGCTCCTTATGCCCATCTCCCTACGTCCGTGTTTACCACCAAAAGCAACGCCTCTCTTTCATGAACGCACCTCTAGCTGACATACAGAGCTAAAACACATTGATTTACATTTATTATTGTCATGTTATGCTGTTTATTTACATATATACATTGCATCTGTCTAGGTACGTCCTCAAAAGCTCATGCCCATTCTGTGATTGACATCCGTACGTAAGTGTATGTCTAACACTATTGGCTAATGCTGAGCAGCAGTCAATTCAAGTTGAATGGGGCTCTATGGGACATAGGACGGACTTGGCACAAAAAATAGACGAATTGCCTAAATCATATCAAAGTACAGGATAAGACTTTCACTTTTACCAATTTCTACAAAATAACCCATACATAATTCTAATGGTTAGCTTCTACTAGCCTGGATGCTCTCTGTTCTCTCCTGGCTACTGCTGTATCAACACAGCCTTCACTGGCAGGAAATAGGGGTAGAATAGTATTCAGCCTGCATGTGAAACTCAGTGACCAATCGAATTTCAAAATTAACAATTAAAAAATGGTTTCTCAATGAACCTGCTCTATAAAATAAGTAAAGAAGATTTGTTTTCCTATTTTGAATGAAATGTATGTTTAAGTGTGTGTTTTTGTGCGTTTGCATCCAGATGTCTACTTGCCACTGCTGGCTGACTTGACCCTGAAATTGGGCTTGGCACATCATGACTTACTCTTTTCATGGGAGGAATGAACACTCTGCTGTTGACATTGTTTCTGTGAATCTTTACTGCATCTGTTACTTCAATGAGTGCTATGAAAACAATGATTTACATAATTATATGCCCTTGGGTTGGCAGTGAGGTTGGGCAGGGTTCACTGCTTAACTAAAGAGCCTCCTTAAACCACTTCACAGCCCAGGCGGAGCTCAAGCAGCTCGGCAAGAACGGGTTTGATGTGAAGCTTTCGAGCATTTATTTTGAAATTTTCCATGAAGAAGATTCCTACCGTATTTCTAACGGCATAAATGTAAACACATACCAGTCTGGTGTGTGCTTCATCTCACTCCTCTGTTTCTCAACAGTCTCAACAAAGGTCAACTCCCATCAACTCTCTAACATAAAGGTTTTCGGGAATTTGGAAAGTTATGGCCATAAAAGGACTCAAAGATGCAACATGTGTAGGTTGACTACGACAATATTCAAGGAAATAAAATTAAAGGTATGGAACACTCAATCGATACATTTGCAGTGGTCTCTAGTAGGAATAAATGTCTTATAAGTTGTACTCTGGGGAAACAAAACTCTGGTCCACCATTTTCAGGAACTAGAAGTGAGCCAGATCAGAGTTGAGCTTCAGACAGCAGGATTTGGAGTCTTATTTCCTGATAATTTGGACGTCTTGCCTCTGATTGGATAACGGCAACATGACTCTACCATTGACTCTGTTTGCTCTGCAACGTTGATGTTTTATCTCCACAAATAACACAAGCCTGGAGGAGTTCTGCTGTGTGGTGGAGTTGCTAATGCTAATGGTTAGCTTCTACTAGCCAAGACGTTCTCTGCTGTTTCCTGGACGCTAAACCAACAACAGCCTTCCCCGTCGTGAGTCAAGATTGGTGAGTTCATGAATGTGAAGTGACAGAGTGACGTAGATCTGTCAGGATTTTCAAATCCTAGAGTTTCACCGTCTATTTTCTATCAGAAGCTAATGCAGGAGATAGGTGGAGGAGGCTATTTTCATGAAAATTACTCAATTTTCCTTTTTGTAAGACAAACATTTGCGGGTTTAAAGATGTTTATCTCATACCTGCGACTCTCATTTCTGTAGACTATTTTCATGTTCAGCCTGCATGAAAATCTCAGAGTGACTGATTATGATCAGAAATAAGATTTAAAAAATGTTTTTTCAGTGTTCCACACCTTTAAACCAATTTATTTTTTTGTTCAAATTTTACCAAAAAGCATCTATACAAAACGTCAAACTATACGCCAAATGAGAAATACTAAATATGCCCAATCCAGTCACACTTGTGAAATTGTTCAGCAAATGTTAGCAGACTCAAAAAAAGAAACAACTATGATTCAGACAACTTGCCAACGCATTTTATGGTTTTCGAGTGTCTGTGCTGATAAGGATTCCTGGATCGTGTTACTCACATCTGAAAACTGGATTTGGTATTGAAATCCCAGAAACAGCCACTGAAAACCCCCTTCGTTATTCTGAACATGCTGTAAATAAAAAGCTCCATGCCCTGACCAGCTTCTCTGTAGTTTTTCCAGCAGAGAAACCACATCTCCAGCAGAGAATCTCCTGCTGTTTGAGCATCAACAGAAGAAAAGGTCTGGATCTGTTTTACTTTTGCTCTGGAAACTCTTACCAAAAAATTCTGTTCACCTTGTCTACTTTTAAGACTAGGCTCAAAACTTTTCTATTTGATAGGGCTTATGGTTAAATTCTGATGTTAGTCCAGGTTTAGACGAGTGGGGAGCAGAGGGAGGTGGAGTGTACAGAGGGGACTACTGTCGTTAAAGACTTTTCTCCCTGGCCCTGCCTCCCACATGCCTCCATCTGAAAGGCTAGGTTATCCTGAGTTATCTCTGTAGTTATGCTGCTATAGGCTTAGACTGCTGGAGGACATACTGACCACTTTCCACACTCTGCTACTCTCTTCTACCACCACTCTCTAAATGCATTATTTCCTGTTATTTTAGCTGTTAACTTTATTTTCTCTCTAAGTGTTTTTCTCCCCAGAAGAAGCTACACTGGCGTTCTGCTGAGCTGTGGTGGCCTCATGGAGGGGGCCATCGGCTGGCACACTGCTGCCAACCACTTAACATTCTCCCTTTCCTGATATTACATCTTACTTTCTTTAACATAGAATGTGCTACTATTAGTTCACCTATTGAATTAATTATAGATTCACTCAGATAAAGACAATAAAGTTTCTCTTACTCTTACTAAATAGAACTTCTACTAACAAATCACAGTGTAGCCATAGAAACGCTACTTGATATATGTGGTGTGTGTGTGTGTGTGTGTGTGTGTGTGTGTGTGTGTGTGTGTGGGTGGGTGTGGGTGTGGGGTGTGCCTGTGCCTGCTCTGTCTTCTCAATCCCCAGTGAGCCGTAGCGGATGGCTGCTCATACTGAGCCAGGATCCTCTGGAGGTTTCTTCCTGTTAAAAGGGAGTTTTCCTTCCCACTGTCGCTAAATGCTTGCTTAGTATGAGGATTGTACCAACACAATGACACTAGTCAGTGTCTTGATGCAATCTGCTGGGTCCCTTATATAGGAAACTTTTTTACTGATTGGCTTAATGAACTGAACTGTATTGAAATGTTTACTTTGTGAAGTGCCTTGAGACGACTCTTGTCGTGATTTGGCGCTATATAAATAAACTGAATTGAATTGAATTGAATCCTCTTTTATACCTGTTAGTTTTAGGTTCTATCATGTTTTCAGAGAGTTGTCTTTCTGTATCAGTCACCCTGGAGTGAAGGATTGTGGGTAGTTGACCTCCATAAAGCTAACAACACAAAGCTCCAGGAGTTGATCGTCTGTATGGATCCAACGACCACAGACATATATACGTAGGCGCCTCGTGGACTGGCGCTGCCTATGGGAGCTGCCGTAGTGGCCGGCCGCCATCTTAGGTGGGTCTCCATTGGCCCCCAGTGCATTTATTTCTAGTGAGGAACTAAAAAACACATTTTTTCAAGCTTTTTCACAAAATCAGACACATGGTGTGACATGATAATTAAAATATATATAATTAAACAGAATAAATTAAAATAAATGAAAATATAAAATCCCATCAGGTAGGCTAGAAAAGTCATTAGTAATCCCACATGATCTGTTTTCAATAGTACATCAGTTGTTGCAACCGTAGGCTGCACAAAAACGGGCATTTGCCCACTCTGCATTGACTTTGGAGAGTGAGGAGACCCTGTTATGCTGTCCAGCGCCCAATGGGGCGTCTACGTATTCATGTCTATGCCAACGACCTAAATGTTAGCTTATACCTTGATGCGCCAACGGTTAATCTGAAAAATGACAAAAACCCAAAGAAGCCAGAATAAACCCTGAGACATGGCTTCAGTGAGCGATTTCTTTTCTTTTCTACAACAAAGTAAATTAAAGGACCAACTAGGAAAAACCCCAAATCCCACAGAATCTCAAACAACACGGCCAATTATAGGGAAATCCTGTCTTATACTTTAAACCTACCTGACTCCAACGAGGAACTCTACGTAATGCAGGGGTTTGTGTTTCTGATCATCACCTCTGCTTCTGAAACAATAAAACACCTCCACGTTTCCTCAGCTGATTTCAGTGGTAAAATTATCTCTCATAAAGTATGATAGTCTGTGATGGACGCGCGACCCATCCAGGGTGTTGTCCCTTTACCTTTTACCCGATCACTGCTGGAGATGATCACCAGCTTCATGATCCTAGAGAGGATGAGGTGGGTCCAAAAATGGATAAATGGATGAAAAGTATGGTTGTTTATTGGTATTTTCTTAGTTTCTTATCTTAAAATTCTCAGTTCCCTTAGTTGAACTTTATCAGCTTTGATGTGCACATGTGACCCAGATGTGCTGCGTTGTAACCTCTGAGTTGCTTTGACTCCTCAGCTCTTAATGAGAAACTTTTCTTGTTTTTTATCTTGACTTTATTAAGTTTTTTATGCCTCTAATTATGGATCCATAGGTTATTATATTAGTACAGATTCATAACCCAAATCAGATGCAGCAGCCTCTTGTGGCTGATGATCTCATTCACATACGTCTCATGAAAGAGGCAGAAGGAATGAATTAGTGTGTGATTCAGCTGTAGCCACAACAGCTCTGCAGATGGGTCATAGTGAACCTTTGGACAATTTTAGGGCCTTTTTCCAGTTTCAGAGCATTTTTGACCTTGTAGTTCATGGAGTAGACGTACGTGAGGCTTTAATGGTCAAACGCATGATTGACTTCTTTTGTTTTTGTATTACTTTAAAGCTGGTCTTGATTTTTCTCTTTAATTTGAAGATCTTAGATTTTCAATCGAATGTGATGTAATTTACTTGATTACTCTATATTGCCTCCATCCTCTTTGTGTTAACAAATAACATCTTTTGACAAGCATTGAAATGATATTTTTATATGAGAACTAGATGAACTATCTTGCAGTTTATTGAAATGTGTTGCCAGCTGTGCTGTTTAGCACCATCAGATAACATTGCTGCCTTGCTAAATAAATCTCTGCATCAGCACAACCACATGTGAAATGCACGTTAACTCAACTCCACACCCTTTTCTTGTGCACGCATCGGCTGGCCTCGTATTACATCCGGCTAAATATAAACACACGTGCATTTGTCAAACACTTTGAAGGCCATAAAAATCAGATCAATAGAACAGCAAAGGCTAGTAAATTCTTCAAACGGGGCTGTAAACATTAAGATTAAGAGTTGGTAGCATTATTTTTGTTAGTTTTTGTTGAGTTCCTAAGTTCAGAATTGAAATTTTATAATAAAATAACGTACTTAGACGATCACAGTGGCTCAAATTCAGTTAATTGGAAATGATTCCTTTGTTTGCCAAATCAAGAGCTGCACATCCTGATGAAAAACAAATCTTTACCAAGCCCTTTTAAAATAAATGAACCCCCTTTTCTCAAGGAGTTGCTGAAATGGTGCGTTTGCATTCCAGATGCTTAAATGGTTGTAGGGTTAAAACCTGGACTCAAGTGACCAACAAACAAACATGGCTCCCCTCCAGCCCCACCCCTCCCCTCCAAACCCTCCCTAACCCCAAAAGATTTCAGTCTGGTCCCCAAGAACTGACCAGTTTGGAATAAAGTATTTGTACCTACCATTTAAAAGTGGGACGATGAAAAGCAAAGCCAACATTTTGGTTTTCTGTGAAGATGATGCTGCCATTCTGGTCCTGAGAGTACACACACATTCACACACACACATACACACACACACTCAGGAGTGAGAGAAAAGAGAGGGAAAACGAGAGGAGGGCTGCGCCTAAAGTTTCCTCTTATCTAGAGTGGGACAGGGTGGATAAAGCACCACTTGTGTCCTGTCACTTTTTATATAGCCACCCCCCTTTTCCCTTACCAAGGCCCGGCCCAACAACTTTAACCCTTCCTCTGTGCCCCCACCCCTCTGGAGGAAGAAGCAGATGGAGGGAAACAGGATAATTAAGACTTTTTAGGATCTTCTCTTGCATTCTTTCAACAGTTTTCTAAATTTAAATGTATATTTTTGATGCACGCCCCAGCCCTGCCACTGGGTTTTATAAACCATCCAGTAAAAGTTGCTGAAAGTGTTTTTCAGGCTGTGTTCTTTGTTTCTTTCCTTCGTAACACTGAGCTTTAATGTTTGTTTGAATGTGAACCCGGCCTGGATGGGAGCAGTAATCCTCCTCACAATAAAAAGGTGATAACAGACAAAAGGCTGTGGCATTCAGCTCCTTAATAGGCTTATGGAGATAGACAGCGGAGTAGAATATCATAATCGAAACAAAGGTGCAACCCACTGTTATGCTAATAGTATTAATCCATTTGAGTGGCCCGAAGCCCCCGCTGCTGAGCAGGGCTATCAATCACCAGCAGCATTTGTTGAGACACCACAGGATCCGTTTAAAACCTTTCACACGTCCGCAGACTCCCGAAGCACCCCCTGAACCTGAAGGGGCTCTGCTTCACGTTTTTGTTTGCTTTTGTGCTCGGACTTCTCTTTCCTCCAATAAATTACACATCTGGAACCACTCCTGAAAGTATGCTAAATGAGTTGTAAAAAAATATTCACCCTTTTGGCTCAAGAAAAACGCAACAACAACGAGTGGAGGGGAAATAAACGGGACCTGAACTAAACCTGGCATTCATGAGAAACAGTCGTGTAACGTGAAACCGGTCCTGGTCCCCAGTAACCCTGTTTTTGCCCCGTCCCC